>WXVQ01000145.1:0-51285 GCA_013372465.1 Nitzschia sp. Nitz4
CTCCAACCAGTTCTCCATTTCACCAGTGCGATACATATGGCAGTAGCGTTGGAACCCCACCAATCCCTTCTTTTCGTCATAGTCTGCGTTCTTGAAGGTCTCCAAGAAGGCTTCAGCGACGCTCTTACATACCTTCCGAACCTGAGGATCACTTGCCTTCTTCAGAAGATCTCATTTCGGACGCTTTCTACTGTTGGGCTTTTCCCAAATACTTTGGTTGGGCGTTGGAAGGGACAAACACACCCGCCGGCAAATCTGTGGCGGCTGCTTTGGTCTTGGTCCATGGCCCATGCTTGGATGTTGATCATTCTGCCAACTCGAATGACGCGAGCGAGCTCTTCGATGTACCGCATGCGTCGTTCCTTGGTACTCAAATGGTACATGACAGCAATGCAAATAGCTGCATCACAACTCTAGACATCACGACATCACTGTTTATTCATCCCCTTTTTCTCCTTGCACAATCTGCTAACCATCAAGCCAGACATCTTTAACGTTCGTACCAACAAGAATGAACTAAGAAAACCGCGAACGCATCATGTGAAGGCACAACATCGGAATGATCCGACGCTTAAATCCTATTTGAACCCCTTAGCTCTACGCTTTCTAGCCAATTCTTTCAGCCGATTCCAACACCGAAACACACTTTTAGCTACTGGGCCTATTCATCCAATTGCCGCCATTGCCTCTCTAGTAGCGATGCCTCCTAGTATTCGCTTTTTTCACCTGCAGTAGTCCTATCTTGAATCTTTTCCAATGTATCCCATGAATACCCATTGTATCCCATGAAAGTAGAACAGAGATTTCCAGCATATATGGGAATCATCATACTCTACTCGTTCAGAAAAACCTTGGTCTCTGTGGGATTCCCAATCTTGGGCGATGCGGAACCAACTTAATTCGCACTTCTGCATTCCGCCCTCGCAGAACGCGTATGTCCAGCGGCTATTTTCGTCGGACGATTGTGTAGGAGACGGCAACCTGACCCTCTTGCCCAGTACCATATTTGTGTGTGCTGTCAGGTACTGCGCTATGTGCACCCAAATCGTGTGAGCGTCCTGATCTACTATGTAATTTTGTCTCACACTTGGTGCACCCAGTACGCTGTCCAATATGACTCAGGAGAAGTCGTTCTGGTTTCTCGAAAATACGCATACCAACGGTTCTATTTCATTGAAAATCCCGATCTATTGGGAGTGTACCCCCAAGTCGCTGGGACATCATATGTATCCTTCAGTTTCGAAGGTTACATGGCATATTTGGTTGGCATCACGACTGCCCGATGAGACTGCAACACCCACAAAGCGATGGCTCCCGCCACATTCAATCCAACGTGGCTTCCCCAGTGGGAGGTTGTGAATTTCGGCACATAATCCGTGTTCATGCACGTGCAGCTACTACGACTTGATCATCATTACAGTCTCAAAGAAACAAGAAACCAACCACTTACTCATTTTCCCAGCATCCAAAAGAACTACACAACGTTCAATAGAGTAAGACCTCCTGCTCTATCCTTCACTACAACTATTACTACTAGAGGACCATCAATGAGCCTACAGGGATTGACAGTCCTGGAAACAGACGCATTTCGCTTTTCCCAGGAAGATGAGGGACTACATGCTCGGCTCCGATACGCCGAGATTGCCAGTGCAGGCCCTCCTGCTAGGCCCCTTGATTTTCCTGCACCTACTGTCTATCGATGCACAATGCAGAATCTAGAGGCAAGGGATCATCGATCAGGAACCATTCACTGGCTAAGACATGTCATCCTTCGAACAGAAAATGCAAAAACTGCATACCTTGTCAAGAAGAAACTTGCCAAAACAGTGTATGGAAGTATCAGACTATGCATTGTGCTCAAGCGACGGACTCCTACTACAACATCCGCTTCCAAGTCTGGTCAAGATTCGCACGATTGTTCCGACGAAGCAATCTGGGAGTCTACTGACGACTTGGTTGTCATCAAAATCTCGGAATTCTCCAGAATTCATGCCATGCGTGGTCGTCATCTGGAGGATCCTATCCGGGAAATTTCTGCCATGCAACTGCTGGGAAACTATCACCCAAACGTTTTGGGTGCCATAGAAGTCCTACAGGATGATACCTGTTTGTACACAGTAGCAAGGTATTTGTCTGGCGGAGAACTTTGCGCTCGTCTGCCAGAGTGTTACCCACGCAAGATGGGGAAAGAACGAAAGGGGGGGACACTGGTATACGACGAGAGCAAGGCTCGAGGGTGGTTTAGGGAGCTGCTACAGGTACGTGTTCGTTGTTTGGTAGGGGTTAGTCTTGGACGGTGCACAATGTTCCGAGTTCTTGCTGACAAACTCTTCTTGTTCAATCACCAATCAGGCCCTCTACCACTACCAGAAGAAGGGTGTTGCTCATAGAGATATATCTCTGGACAACATTCTATTGGATGACTATGATCGGGCAGTCCTCATTGACCCTGGGATGGGTTTGAGAGTGCCGTATTCGGACCCTTGCAACCCCGGTCGTGTCTCTGACGTATCATCTGGAACAAGTCGGCGTCTCATGATTTCGCAAGGCCAAGGGGGTAAACACATGTATGCGGCTCCAGAAGTCGTTGAAGGTGCGGAAGCCGTGGACCCTTTCGCGGTTGACTTGTGGGCAGCGGGGGTCGTCTTGTTCGTCATGTTGGTTGGCTTGGCTCCTTTCAAATGGGCACATCCAAGTGACTTGCGTTTTGCCCAAGTCTCCAGAGGAGGACTACGTGAATTGATCACTTCTCTAGATATTCCAATGAGCCCCGAGGCGATGGACTTGCTTCAAGGGTTCTTTTGGAAAGATCCCCAGAAGCGCTGGACATTGGCCGAAGTGATGGAGCATCCCTGGGTTCAAGGGATACAATTCAAGAACGTCAGCATAGCAGCGTCCAATTCGCGCTGGCAGATGTTCAGCAACACTATTGACAGGAAGAAGTGTGATGCGGCGGTACCACAATTCTCCTGCCCTACGAGGATGGTGACCTAAATGTGACAATAGTACAAAGAGAGTGATAGAAACAACTACAATTTACTAATGTGGCAAATGCAACATTGCAACATCACATGCTTATGAAATAGATTAATCAGGATCAAACCTTGTTTTCATTACTTGTGCACATATAGAGTCTACTGGTAGCTAGCAGCAACATCCCATGGTGACTTCGACCCCAAACAGTGGGCGTCGACAAGATTCCAAGGTTGCCAACCACAACCATCTCCAGTTCAACGCGATTAGTTTCGCAACATGCGGAAGGAATTCTATCTTGGTTTTCTATCCACGATCCTACGTTTCGGTCTTGTTTTCGTTGGCGGGACATCCAAGATCCAAACCGTCGGAGGTTACAGTGTTGTTGGCAGTAGTTATAGCTTCCGTGGGTGCCCTCTTGGGATCTTCCGTGTCTTCTAAATCCAACAATACTTTGCCTTTCTCCTGAAAGCGTGCATGTAGTTTTTGAATGTTCGGCTGCTGCCAAAGTCCGCGCCGTACATTCCGAACGCTGCGTAGTTCTCGGTTCAAGGTTTCCAAATCCTTGGAGGGATTCTTGTACATGAGCCAGGCAAAGACAGCGGCGGCGCTGCGTCCATGACCAGCGCGGCAATGAACATAGACAGTATTTCCATGTGCTCCATGGCGTTGAATGAACGACACAGCACTCTAAGCTTCGGTGGTGAGTAGGATGGTCAAAATACAATACTGGTATTAATACAACACAGAACATACCATTAGATCTTCAATTGAAGGTTCAAAGTGATCTGTTGTAGGCAAATATAAATGTTCCATGCCAAGCTCTCGATACTTTTTCAAAGGGCCTTGGTATTCTTCACAAAGATTGACAACTGCTCGGACCTTTGCAAAGGAGTGAATCGGAAAATGAGATGCAAATGTAAAAAAAAATAGTTTAGTCGTCCCCTCAGCTTCATCTTACCCCATGCTCCTTGTATAAATGTTCAGGATATTGAAGAAAGCCAAAAGGAGCTCCACCCATAACAACTGTATCATCAATTCTTGTTGCCCATTTTCCGATTCTCCTGGATGCTGTAATCGGAAGTGTAGGCCAAAAGAGCGTTTTACTCACTACAGCTGAGAGAGATTTAGGAAGTAGATGTGACTGATTCAACAGATAAAGGGCCAAAGTGGTTCCCAAGAACACTCGGAACGCAGTTTGCGCCAAATGAGGTGCTGCCAGAACCGTTCCCCGCTTGATGGATTCTTGCCAACTCAATTCGGCTTCCAATTCTTCTTTCTCTGGGTCTGAGTCATCAGGAGAAGACTTGGAAACAGGGACTGGCGTTTTGTTGGGGATGAAGCTCTTCCCCATTGTCTTGTTCCAAGCTTCAAATACAAAAAGACGGCGTTGTCGTCTCGGGAAGAATTTTGCGCATTGCCACGGTTTCAAATTTTTGGCTAGACAGGACTTGGTCGACTCTAGTCAGAAGAATAATTTAGCTCGTAGCTGAAGGTTCCTACCATCACAGTACACAAGCTGCTTGACTTCATTGGAGAAAGTTTCAAGCCTAATTTGCTACTTTTTAGTAAATGTATCGATCATAGCTTGATTCCGATGTTCCACAATAGGCATTTTGGTTCGAACAGAATCCACTTCTTCCAAATTGATCTCTACAATGGAGACAGAAGGAGTTTCCTGGGGTTCATTTTCTGAGGATTCACAAGGATAGCCTCCAGCATCCACTAGTACCTTTCCCCAAGGATCTACAGCTAGACTATGTCCAAAAGACTCCCGCTTCACGTTGTGGCGACCGTACTGGGCAGCGGCAAGCACAAAACATTGATTCTCGATTGCGCGGGCTTTCATCATGACGTACAGAGCATTTGTAAGGAAACAGAACAAAGAAAAACAGAAATTGCGCACACTGGGCACTCCAGTCTATGTCAACATACCTCGAAGAAGTGTGTGCCAATGAGCAGCACCTGTGGGGACGGTGAAGGCGCTGGGAACCAACATGACTTGGGCTCCAAGACCCAAAAGGCAAGAATAGGTTTCTGGGAATCGAACATCGTAACAAGTTGTCAATCCAAGTTCGCCTGTATCAGAGACAGCAATGGATAAGGACAATGAAGAATTTTTGTAGTATCGAGAATGATAAACATGTTGCTTGCGTTCTATACCTACCAATGGGAGTGTGACAAACTACCAACTCTGTTCCAGGTGCCGTGGTAGCACTTTCCCGAAGTTGGACTTTTCCTGGTATTGAAACGTCAAACAAATGAATCTTTCGGTACAAGGCTTTCAAAGTTCCCTCCTTGTCAAGAATCACGTGCGTGTTGTATACGCGAGGTTGTTGGGTTTCCGGATCCTCCGGTGCCCCCGATTCATGAATACCACCGCCAGATATCCAAAGGCCACTTGTTTTAGCGATGGTTTGGAGACCATCCATTAAAGAGATGGAGCCGAATTCTTCGTTTGTGCTACCATGCCCGTCGATGCCGCCTTGTTGTACAATGGTTTCGAGGGAAAGAGTCACTTGAGGATGATTGGAGGGTGGTGTGATATCATAACCAATGGGCTCTGCATTTTCCAGAGTTTGTTGGGAAGACTCTCCCAGAAATCCAAAACATTCAGGAAGGAAAAGCATGGACGCCCCTTGGCGTTTGGCCTCATGGGCACAGTGGGCAATATCTTTCAAATTCTTGTACTTGTCAGAAGTAGACTGCAACTGAGCCAATGCAGCCAAAGCAGGCTGGTATGCCGATGCAGACATGGTTCGATATGGACTGATTGCAGTGCTTGTAATCCAAAAGGGAACCAGAGATGACGAGTAACGCAGGATCTGCCCTCGCATGGTCCAAACCTTGGTTTTGTGTTCTCGGAAGATGGCAGTGGTCGATATCTTCGAGCTCGTAGTTCACGATATGGAGTCACGAGTGAAGGAAACGACGACAATCTTCTTCGGCTCTTTTACACGTAACGACAGTCCAAGAGAACTCTCTCATAGATACGCAAAGAATTTGTATCATGGAGACTCCAGGATCTGATGACAACACACCACCTACAAGCCCTCCCAACCCATCGAGTGAGAAAGCCAATGGCATAGATTTCGATGCTGCCAAGGAACGGCTTTCATCCTTCTCGGTCCGCGAGGCTGTTGGATCGGGCATGCACCAATTCACTGAACTTGTGAATAACAATTTGATTGCTGCTAGATTTGGAGCCTTTGCAGGGATCACTCTCCTGACAGTGTATGGATTCTCTCAAACCCCGCTCTTCTTTCGTTATCGAACCGTTTCGGAGCTACCAGGTAAGAAAGATTGACCTGTTCTACCAATACTCGTAGTTGCTTTTTTTTGTGGGAACCATGACAATCCACTCACCTCTATTCTATGATGGTTGCAGCATCGTATTTTTTGGGCCGTCGTCGGCTCTATGCACGTATTATTGGAGTAGGCAAACCACCGGGCAAAGATACAACCATGAATTCCATACAACACCCGGATACGATCCATTTGCAAGTTCGGCACCTATCTCCCATGGGGCGCATCCTTCCCAAGTCTTGGTTTGATGCGCTCATGCGATATACTCCCAGTGCAGGCCGATTGGGTCAAAGGACGCACTCCAAACCAGAAGAGAACATCCGTGATTTGTTGCAGGTTCAGCTAGGTACGTTATGTTAGCAAATAAGGGAAGTATCGTCCACTGTGTTGTACCTCCCCTGACACACTGCTTTTTGAATTTCAGCTGGAGTCCAGCACCCACCGACGTACAATGAATCCTACCAACCAGAACAATTGCTGGAACAGCTAGCCAAGGAGCGAGCCTTGGTCTCGATTCAGTTGCTGGCTCGTCGCCGAAATCCCACAGACAATATTCAAACCTATGGAGTTCATGACATGGGCAATTCATATGGCAAGACAACCAATGCAACCAACAAACGTGAATTGTCCACTGTTCTTCCGGAACTGGATGCATCCGCACCTCCAACCGATTCAGAACCCACCAGGACTCGTTCGAGATTCCAGTCGAACCACAATCCCACTGCCGAGGAAGCCATTGTCCGTATTTCCTACCGTTCCGAAACGTTCCAACTCTTTTCGGACGATTTGGCGGAAAAACTTGTCTCGTCGGGGTGTGCAGAAGTGTCCACAACTATTTTTGGAAAAGGGTCAGATACCACAGCAGCCTTGACCGCCGACCCACCACAAGCACTGTCCATGGCCACGATTGTAGACTCGTCCCAGCGGACCAATGACCTTCGATCCGATACCAAATACCTCGAAAGATTGAACAGGGCTGAATTGCAGGCCGTCGAAGAATCTAAAGGTATGTGGTCTCTCCCTGAAGTCCGTGACGAACGCAGAGACATTGTGGAGGAAGTACACTTTCAAAAGAATGCCAACTTGGCCCAAAAGCTCTGGCGCTGGATCCGAGGTGGGTAGACGGCAATGCTACAACACCACAATACCTAATATAGTAGCTATCAGTAGACAATATATTGGTGAGGTGCTATGAACTCAAGTATTCGCAATATTAGTAAAAGGTCTTTCCTGGTCGAATATCATGTGGTAGTCCAATACTCCACAATCTACGGTCTCTTGCATGCACAGTATCTACTGTCTCTGCTGTATCTGGTGTAATTACTTCTTGAAGGTCATCATCCAGTAAAGAAAGACAACAACAAACACCACAAAGCTGACCATGTAGCACATATGCTTGGCACCGCCCGACTCCAACATGGTCCCAATGTGTCGTAAAGAGTTTTGCAGCATATCTTTCGTATTGGAGAATCCATCACCCATTTGATCCAACAAGGAGTTTTGCTCCCGAACTTCATTCCCAATATCAATCGTCAGTCCCTTGAGTCTTGAAACCTGTTCACTCAACTCGAAGATGCGTTCATTGTTTTGTTGTTCTAGAATGTTTGTGTTGGTGTCATTGAATCGCCCTCCTCGTTCCACATCGCCATTGTTGACGCGACTGTAATTGCCGTTGCGTGAGTACATGTTGTTGCTATTGTTGCTACTGCCGTTGCTGTTTCCACTTGTATTCTTGCGCTGGTGCATGGGGAAGGATGAGTTCATGCGCTGGAGGGGGACTCGTTGGGTCTCACACCTCTGTTGGGTTTGTTGTTGTTGTTGTTGTTGGTATGACTGTGGTTGTTGCGCACACCACCACAACGGTTCGAACGCGAGAGAGATCGACAGTGGCAAGACTTACCCGGTAGTACGATGTCTACACGTAGGTTTTCTACCAGCAACGTTGTACACGAGCTATTTCATTCGAGCTCTACGTAGGGATAAAGCTACTGTTCCTAAAAAATACAACCCCTAAAAACCTTGTCAATCTTTCTCCTCCTCCTCATCGTCAAAGTAGTCCTCCAAAAACTCCTTTACATTGCAATATATTACATCGCTTTTCGTTCCATGAAATGTCTGTAGTACACCCATGGAAGCGTAATATTCAACCATTGGAGCGGTTGCCTAGTAGTTGAGGTGGTGGGGACGAGGAGGACGACGAGGCGACAACCAGACAACAAATGTTAGCCATTGCATTCATTCTTGGTACAAAACCACATTACAGGAATTTTCACCCGAACTTACCTTATTGTATTGAGTGAGACGTTCTCGGACTGTTTGAGGCATGTCATCGGGACGCTGTATCAGAGGTTCCCCTGTGACATCATCCACGCCCTCCACTTCGGGAGGCTTGTACGAATACGAATATGTTCTACCCGATTCAGCATGAATCCATCTGCGAACAAGAGCAATCCATGATTGTAATGGTGAGGTTACCCATACCAGCAACATGCTCCAACAACCATCCAACAATCCCATTTCAATCGTCTTACCTATCTGCTATTCTCTCTACAATGGTTTCATTTGGAACATCCAAGTTGATCACCACATGTACATCAATGTGATCCGATAGATACTTGGCTTGTTCTACGGTGCGAGGGAATCCGTCCAATAATAATGATTTGCCCTGTTCCAAATGTGGGGTTGCCTCATGCATCACAAGTTCCACCATCAAGTGATCCGGAACCAATTGGCCGTCACTCATGTACTTGTTTGCTTCTGTTCCCAGTGTTGTTCCCTGTCGGACATGAGACCGAAGTAAATCCCCCGTGGATACATGTTGGAAATGAGGAAAGTCCTGTATCGCCGACAAACGAGCATGCGTGTTAGACAGCTTGCTTTTTACCACGGCAGTAGCATTCAAGAAGAAGCTCCTGCAAGTGCCAATGACTTGTGTGTGTACGACGTACCTTTAGAATTTTGTCAGAGATGGTTCCTTTGCCTCCTCCGGGTTTACCAAGAATGAGAGCAAAGCAGCTGCCAGTGGTGGGTTCATCATCATCCGAATCCTCGTCATCCCACATATTGGTCGAGAAGAATCGTCGTCGGCTTGCAGTAGTAGTACTCGTCATGATGGGTCCTGAGGCTGATTGAGTGTATTGTTGGCTACTGGTGGTACCGCCCAATTGGGATTGAATCAAGGGGATTGTTCTTTGGGCCCACGACGTTCTTGATTTTCCAACTGTGGCCTGGATCAAATTGCGAGAAAGGAGAGACATGGTGTTGTTGATGTTGTTCTTACTGTGGATTCTTGTAGTTTGTGTGTACACTTCGGATACGGTTGTTTTTGTGTTCTGTCTGTAAAAGTATGCGACAATTTAAAGGATGGAGTAGCGCAATGGCCTTTTTGATCCTGAAATAGAAAAAGCGCTCGTCGTTGTTGGCAAAAGACGAAAATGTGATGGGAAAGGAACGAGAAGACTTCGAGACACGGAGATGTCAGAGAACCCGGTGGTAATGGTGGAGTCACACAAGACACGATTGAACGTTCAGATGTTGTTGTTGACTGGATGGATCAAGATTTCTCTGGCACTCCAACATGCCAGGTGAGGTCATGCCTTCCGGATAGGTGGACTTCGGCCATCTTCCAAAACTAGCTAGGGTAAAGATAGCAGGTTCATTTACAAAGAGTTAGTTTAATATTCGAACAACTTCTACAGGGTGAAATAGGCTCTGCATAATTCATAGCTTGGAACCCACCCCGTGAGCGAGTGACTGTTTCAAAAACAATCTATCTTCTCCGTCTCGTAGTCAATCCTTCAGCCATGGTTGGCATAGCCTCGCCCTCCATTCCTAGAGCGAGATTTCGTGGCGTATTCTTAATGTTGGGCCAAACCTTCTCTTCCAGGTATTCATTGAGCCTGGAAACGAACATGGGTCGAACTACCGCGTGAACGTTGTTGTGACCCATACCTTCGATAAAGAGAGGTCGGGCCCGGGACTTTGGAGGAAGAGCCTCGTACAATCGCTCCGAGTGGCTAAAAGGCACAATTTGATCGGCTGTACCATGCACCAATATCAGTGGAGACTCAATAGACGGCGCGTAGTCAATGTTTGGGAACTTGTCACCATATACTGTGCATCCCGTATCCACGACAACACGATAGACAGAAAGGAAAGGGGCATGGAGAATGACTCCTCCTACTCGGCCTCCAAACTCAGGGTCCTTGGACAGAGCCGATCCCGACGCCAGTTGACAGGAAGGACCGGTTCCAAGGGATCTTCCGTATAATACAATGTTCTCAGCGGGAACACTCAGATCAAACCTCAAGAACTTGTAGGCTGCCTCAATGTCAGCGTAGCAGTCCTCTTCCGAAGGACTCCCTGGAAGAAAACAGTGGAATGAGCCCGGTGCGCCGAGTAGAACAGCCTCGCAAATCACAAAGGAAACTCACCCTCTTCATAGGCCATGCCGTAGCCAGTATAATCATAGGCAAAGAGATTGACTCTGAGCATCTTACTGAGGAACTTGCACCAAGGATAGATACTGCCCAAGTCTTCTGCGTTCGCGTGTGAATACAGTATTGTTATCCCCTGATCTGCCGGTATCCCCCCTAACTCTTTCACTGTTAATGACCTAGACACTTCTTCACCTCCTTCCTCACTGTAGTGAATGTAGAAGCCCGGAATCTTCATCCCCCTAGATGTCTTGAGCCATATGATCTTGTTCTCCTTGAGCTTCGTCGGAGGCGGTGGCTGGAAGAGCAACGTGCTCACTGTATCACCCATCCTTCTAAACTGTATTCAATATTCAATATTCAAAATGTGCAATGGAATGATTTCGAAAGCCAAGATGTCGTCTCAGTCTCTCTCTCTCTTTCTCCAATCTACAATACCCAACCGAGCTAGTCACAGGATGCACCGTCTTTCTGTGTCCTTCCTTGTGAAAACTCAACAGGCAATGGAAACCTTCACAACAACACTGCGGGGTCCAAACTACAAGTAGCAATGTGCACATTCAAATCGCGCTCAGTTCCACTTCCGTTGAGACGGCGTGTCTCTTTCCCTTCCCCCGCGTCTGCCTCCAGGACCCGCTCCATCACGCCAGCGCGCACTATCCACCTATACCCTGTTGAAAACAATCAAATACTTCGAACGTCCATTTGAATAGTCACTGCGACTTCAACGGGCTCGCGAGGAGCGCGATGTTGCACGAAATTTTGCGAAACTACATAGAACTGTGGAACAGCGCGCATAGTAAAAGCCGAGAACCAAGCGTTGTAAACTTAAATTACATGTGTAATTTTCTAAGAATCGATTTCAACGAAAGTGCCTCGCTTGGCGTTGGAATACTAAGTAATTAAACCGAGGGTGGGTTGGTGGCAGCTACGAGAAAGGCTATGTATTTCGCCAAGTTCCGTTCACGACATGCTGCCGAGTGCACCATAATACTTGGACGGAGGCGATCGCAAGAACGGACAATCACCTTCCAGTGGGGGGAGTGGCGAGTGTTTTCAACGACGAGTGACTCAATATATCCCAACTCTTGGAACGGAAACAAAAGAGGATGGTTCGTCCCTCGACATCATGATGGCATGATAAAACCGCCGCCACGTTTCAAACAATCCTGCTCAGCGTGATTTCAGGGGGCGCCAGAAGCTACCCCAAACCCCACGCTAGGAAACTTTGTGGTCTACCAATACTGCTGTGAACAACTTTTTCTTTTGTCTTCGATGTTCCAAAGACGAATATTCACTTGAAGATGCTTCGTCGTCCTTGCAAGCCTAAAGTGTCGATCTGGACGTATAGTTGCTCGTCACTCGTCACTCGCAATATTAGTCACACATTCCAAAACTTAGCACTAAAAATATATGTCTAGCTAGAGCATACCAGTGGTGCTGATTTAGTTGGCAAAGATGGTGACTAACCGTTTCTCATCAATCATGAAGCTATAGTATTCTTCCGTATTTCCAACCTATGACACTACTACTATGCACGGGCCTGATGGCATTGGAGTGTGCCACAAACAATTGCGACCCCAGGTGTTGCAGGATAGGTGGTTGGTCCTGTGAGCAAGGAAAAGCTTGAATGTGGTCGCTGAACATTCCAACCATGTCACATTTTCATCGCTCGGAAGTAGTACTTCTAGCCTGCTTGTGCTGCATTCTAGCCGTGTACATACTCTCGACCTCCCTCATAGGTAACACAATTGATACAGCACTTTGATGGGTGTATGGGTCATGCGCTCCTCTTGAAACTGCGCCACAATTTCGGCCGCCTCCGTCACCAATTCATCGCCTGCAGCCTGCTCCAGTCTCCAACACAACTCCAACGCAACCTGTCCCTGCAGCTGGGCCTCGTGCGGGTTATCTTTGGTATCCAAACAAATGACATGAATGGGAGCAAAATCTTCTGTGGGTTCCCGAATTTGCAAGTCCTCAATAACGGCATCAAAAATACGCTCCTCGAAACAAATTACGACATCATGTTGCCCGACAAACTCGGCCGTTTGATCTTGCCACCGCTGCGGTGCCAATTTGACGGCTGCACCACGTCGGCACAGCTGCAATACACCGTTCCGGACAAAGAAAGCCTCTTCTTCGGGAGTAGCGGAAAGTTTTTTGTACATGTCTGCATAGGGAGTACCAAACTTGAAGATTTGGGGTTCCATGGCGGATCGTCCTGGCAAACTAAAGTAACAAAAGGGGTGGTGGCAAAATACACATGAGAAAAAGTGGTGAGAAACCAACGCGCTGTAGGCATCGGAAAGTCACCCTTACTCTACTTACCGAACTTGAGTTCCTGTCCCATAACTTTCCACACGCAAGCCTAAACGTATACACAAGAAAGGGAACAAATGAGCAGACAGATCAACCAACTATACCCACATATATTGCAATTTCTAGCACTTGCCTGCATTGCCCAGTACCACATGAGCCTCCATAGAACGATTGATATTACTCGAACAAACCACTCCAAAAGAAAGCTTGGAAGGAGGCAAGTGTGCCTCCGGTGGAGGCATTCCTGGGGGAGTGGCGGGTCGAGGGAGGTTCGTCATGGAGGACTACAACGGATTGGTGTTGTTACTTGTATTGATGAAATGGACAAGGCTCTGTTCTTGGCGTCGGTGCAAGCCGCGAGCTTTGCGGAGGACCCAATCGACTTGATTGGGTAGCCGCCCGTCCATTGTCGTCACAATGATTCTCGGATTCTCTTTTGCATCACATCGATGGTGGCGCCAGCAGAGTACGAGTACGTGCGTAGTGCGGGTTTACCAGCTGGCTACTCGTCGTTCGTAGTGCGGCACAAAAGAAGGAGGCGGCGTACTTTGGTTTCGCCGAAGGCGTGAGAGAGTGCCTGCTGGGGACTTGGAAGGCCGGTGTCGTGGATTCGTCGACTGATAAGTAGAAATGAACGTACCAGCTTGGTATAAGCCGAACCGGAGATTCTACTTATAAACATCCTGTCAGCAAGTGTGAAATATCCTTTAAAAGGTCAGAATCAGTGTCATCAACTGTACTTTCGGTATGACCACAATAAGCACAACGAATGTCTCAGCTCGTAATCAAGTAGAGTCAATAGGGTCTTAGGTCATCTCGTTGATAGGTAGTGTCATATACGGGTTCGGCGGCGACTCCCTCCTCGTCGAACAGCAGCGTCCCGAAACCAAAGGGGAAGATTATTTGCATAACTTCCTGCACAACCAAGGAAAAAAGGCCCAGTTGGCTACATCTTTCCTTGCTTGGACTACTTGCTCTCGTTACAAACTGAGAGATCCCGTTGTACACCTCTCAAACAACGTTGCCAAGAAATGGCTGGAAGCTCTAGAGCATTCGAGGAAAAGGTTGACGAAGACCTTCATACATCCGACTATTCTCGGAAGACTTCGCATACATCGGTGACTACCCAATCTCGCGTTACCCCTCACTCCATTTCCTCGGACGGATCTCCTGTCTCTGATCCTGTAGAGATGGATCCTCCTGTGAACCCTTTGACGTCTGATGCTGGCAGCAAGGCATCGTTCGACATGAAGGAGATTCAACGTCTCGTCATGGAGAGCATGCCTCCAGACGTTCGAGATATGATTTCTCCCGAATCGTGGCAAGACATCTTTAGTGAAGCCTCTGCCTCGGTGTTGTCGGAGGAATTGTTGACTTTGGAGGACAGTGTCACCAATGAAGACATTAACGACTTGGTAAGTTTCATTTCTGTTTTCGTTCAACGACGAGTCAAAGGAAGCCATGCTCGCAAGAACTCGGATATTTCCGAGATGACAGAGGATGCGGGTTCCACGTATCGTCATGAGGAGCGTGGACGCACTCCCATGGATGCTGTTGCGCTCAAGGTGACCAGCAGGCAGGGGATTATGGACAATGATACCCCTCCTCGACCCAAGCCTGCACAAGTGGCTCCTGTGATGGAACGCAAAACGTCCTCTTCCAATTTGAGCCAAGGTTCTAACGCTGAAAGCACCAAGCGGTTTGGCCCTCTTCCTCCTTCACAGCGCCCGGAGTACTACACGAGCAACTCGAGGCGGGGGAACCAACTTGCAGTTGTCAACCCCCCAAGAGGCCTTGCCCCCAAGGACATCCGCAAGCTGTCTTTCAATCGCGTGGAGATTCGATACTATGAACCTGTCCTTTCCGACAATCCAGCCGTGACAAGCGGTCCTCCGATTGGGATTGGGTGGAAGTACCGAATTTTGCGAAAGGACATGACGATTGATGCTTGGGAGCACCGACAGACTCCCAACCGTCGGTACTTGACCGAGCTAGTCTTGCCTCGACAAGAACGCACAGAAATCCTGATGGATGCAGGGTATTCACAGAAGCAAATCGCGGATGCTGTCCGTGATGTTTTGCGTGCCAAGAATAAGCGCAAGCAAACCTACAACAATCTCCGCTTCCAAACCTTTGAGGAAGCTTTGGAGAGGACGCGTCGGCGTCTCAAGAAGGCCCTCTCCCTTGGTGGCGCTTCGAAACGAGAAAAGGAGTTGATGAGACACACACGCACCCGACAGGTGGCTTAGATTAGAATCGCCATTGAGGGTGTGGTCGGTGCCTGGGAGGGGGGGGGACGCTGACAAGAGGGAGTTTACTATCTTTTTGCGACACGAGGAGTTTTTAGTTGGATTTCAGGGTTTTACCATTTATTCTTTTGAGAACCTGAAACCATGGAAAGAGAGACGGATACACACGCAGAGTTTCATTGGTGTTTTATAGTTTTGAAAGTTTGTCGCTACTGCAGTAGCTAGAGGATTCGTAAGCTTGTGTGTTAGTACCACAGGTACAGAGTTGTAGTTCTTGGGACCAAAAAAGGCTGTTGGAGGTGGGCGGCCGGGGGGATTTAGCTTTTTTCACGTCGTCGTCGGGTGGGTGGGTAGATCTGGTAGTGCAATGTGCGTAGAAATGGCCGTAGCGAGGAATGCCCGAAGTGGTTGGGTACCGTACGTACCAGGCAGTTGTTGTGACAAGAACTGGTGTTGGTGTTGGTGTTGTCGCCATCATCCTGATCAAGGGATATCGGTTGCGTTGTGTAAGACAAGACAGATAGATTGTGAACATGCCCAAGGAAGATCGATCGTCGTGGGTGGCCGTGGCTCCTGACGCGTCGTCAGCAGGCACAACGGCCAACAAAATCAAACCGGCCATGTCCGCGTACATGTTTTTCCAACAACAAGTTTCCGACCAAGTCAAGGCTGAATACATGGCCACACATACCAAGTTCCAAGTAGGAGAGTTCTCCAAGTCTATTCGAGACAAATGGAATCAACTCTCTCCAGATGAACGAGAAGAATTTGAAAACTTGGCTCGCAAGGATCGAATGCGATTTGCCAGTGAATCTCATGCGGCAGATGTTGCCGCCATGGAACGTCGCGAGAAACTACAAAGAGAACGTGAAACCTTGTTGATGGATGACGAGGGAGGCAAACAGAGACAGACCAGACGACAGCACGCCAAGAAAGAGCGAAAGAAGGAGCGAAAGGAGAAGAAACACAATGTGCAACGATCCCTCCAACATGCCGATGATCAAGAATTCGTCGACGACGACGAAGACTCCTCCAGTGATTCCTATGAGGGAGAAAGCGACAGTGATGATTCTGCTGCCGCCAAGAAGCGAAAACCTGCTACTACCAGGCAACCAACCGCCAAGCAGGTTGAGCTCCGGGAAAAGCGCCAAAAGGAAAAGATGGAAAAGGAAGCCATCATTGCGGAACGTCAGCAAGATGTGCGCAAGGAAAAGGCCAATCAGGCCAAGAGAAGATTGGAGTTCCTCTTGAAGCAGAGTAATATATTCTCACACTTTGGTCAAGTCAAGCAGGATCAGGCCAAATATGGGATTACCACCAACAACAAGTCCAAAGGTGATGCCAGTCTCAATCGACGAGACTCCGTCCAAGGTGAAGAAGATGAACAAGATTTGGAAGACGCCGACACTCATCAAGCAACATTTCTGTCAGCGCAACCAACAACCTTGGGATTCGGCACGATGAGACCGTATCAGTTGGAAGGTCTCAATTGGATGATTCGCTTGCAAGAGAATGGTGTCAATGGTATTCTCGCCGATGAGGTACGTCGTCCTGTTGTTGTTGCTGCTGCTGCTGTTGTTGTTGTGTTGCATGCTTTGTCCATGTGCATGTGTATCTCATTCCATCTCTGCACATCCTACCATGCACCGCTTTGTATCTTCCGCAGATGGGTTTGGGAAAAACGTTGCAATCCATTTCTATCTTGGTGTACATGTTGGAGTACCAACACAATACAGGTCCGCATTTGGTCGTTGTCCCCAAGAGTACACTTAGTAACTGGATGAACGAGATTGCCCGCTGGGGTCCCACCCTCACACCGGTCAAGTTCCACGGAGACAAGAACAGTCGTGAGGAGATTGCCAACAATATTCTCTGTCCCGGCCAACGGGATGCCGACCGTAAATGGAATGTCTGTATTACTACCTATGAAGTCTGTAACATTGAGAAGAATGTTCTCAACAAGTTTGCATGGAGCTACTTGATTATTGATGAGGCGCATCGACTCAAGAATGAAGCCTCTACCTTTTCCTTGACCGTCCGAAGCTTTGAAACGCGCTATCGCATCCTTTTGACTGGGTGCGTATATTATGTGGTTGGACAAGGTCACGTATCTTGACTCTGTCGTCTTGGCTCACCATCCCTTTTCACCTCCCTTGTTCATATAGTACTCCATTACAAAACTCACTGCACGAGTTGTGGGCCTTGCTGAATTTCTTGGTTCCTGATGTGTTTGCTAGCTCGGAACAGTTCGACGAATGGTTCAATTTGGACATTGAGGACAATGACGAAAAGAATAGGCTCATCTCCCAGCTTCACAAGATTTTGAGACCCTTCATGTTGCGTCGCTTGAAAAAGGAGGTCGAGACCAGTCTTCCACCCAAACATGAAACCATTCTCTTCACTGGGATGAGTGCCATGCAAAAGAAGCTATACCGTGATATTCTCATTCGCGATATTGACTCGCTGCAGGGAAATTCGGGGAGTCGGACGGCTATTTTGAACATTGTCATGCAGCTCCGAAAGTGTGCCGGTCATCCCTATCTCTTCCCTGGAGTGGAAGACCGCACCCTCCCTCCACTGGGTGATCATTTAGTCGAGAATTGTGGGAAAATGGTACTCCTGGATAAATTGCTCAAACGTCTCAAGGAACGTGGTCACCGCGTGCTCCTCTTTACGCAAATGACTAGAATTTTGGATATCATGGAGGATTATCTTGTCATGCGAAGGTTCCCCTATTGTCGTATCGATGGAAACACAACCTATGAAGTCCGAGAAGACTACATTGATGCTTTCAATGCACCCAACTCAGAAAAGTTCATCTTTTTGCTTTCGACCCGTGCTGGAGGTTTGGGAATCAACTTGCAAACAGCGGATGTTGTGATTTTGTATGATTCCGATTGGAACCCCCAAGCAGATCTTCAGGCACAGGATCGTGCGCATCGTATCGGACAAAAGCGAGAAGTGCAAGTCTTCCGATTAGTCACGGAACATACGGTGGAGGAGAAGATTGTAGAGCGCGCCCAACAAAAGCTGAAATTGGATGCCATGGTGGTACAACAAGGTCGTCTCAAGGAAAAGGACAAGCTGTCGCGAGATGAGCTTCTCTCTGCTGTTCGGTTCGGAGCTGACAAGATCTTTAAATCCAAAGATTCTTCTATTACAGACGAGGATATTGATATGATTCTGGATGCTGGGAAACGCAAGACCCAGGAACTAAACGAAAAGCTCAAGGCGGCGGACAAGGGTGACTTGCTGGATTTCAAGTTGGATGGTAGCTCCAACTTGCAAACGTTCGAGGGTGTGGATTATTCCAGTGGCGGAGCATTGGCAGCTGCCAAGGCCGAAGCCGATCTACTGAATATCATCGATATGGGGAAACGTGAGCGAAGACCTGTCGCCAATTACAATGAGAACAAGCTGTATCAGGAGCAAATGGCTGCCATGGGAGGGGCTACGAAAGAACGCAAAAAGAAGAAGATCATCCGTCTCCCCAAGTCGCTTCGATTACCTCGAATGGAAGAGTGGCAAATGTTTGATATGGATCGGTTGACCGCCATTCAAGAAGAAGAGGAAAGCAAATTCCGAGCGCTGCCCGAGGAGGTTCAAAAGCTAGCAACAGAGACCAAGAAGGAAACCACAGAACCAGAGACAGAAAAGAGTGACCCTGCTGTCAAGGACGAAGTCATGACAGAGAATGGCGACTCGAAAGAGGAGGAGAAAAAGCCGGAAGGCCCCGTGGAGTTGCCCCCCCTCTTGGACGAAGCTACTCAAGCCGAGAAGGAGAGTCTTCTCAAGGAAGGTTTCATTACGTGGTCGAGACCCAACTATTCCACGTTTGTCAAGGCTAGTGCGCGTCATGGTCGTGACGAAATATCCAAGATTGCTTTGGAAGTCGGCAAAAGCGAAGAAGAAGTTCAACTCTACGCCAATGCCTTTTGGGGCAAGCAGGGACAAACAAGGTTTTCGGAGCACGAATACGATCGTGTCGTCAAACTGATTGAAAAGGGAGAACGTAAGATCCGTGATATCAAATCTTTGGAAACCGCAACACGTCGTTTGGTCATGTTGTTTGACAATCCTTGGGAGGAATTGGAGTTTTCTCATGTCAACACCAAAGATAAGCTGTTTTCTCCGGCAAACGATCGCTATTTGCTCTGCTGGACGCACAAGGTAAGATGGACACTGGTGTTGAGAATGGTGTACACATGAGTTTCGAATGATAGCCCTTACAAGTAATTGATTGCTTTCCCTTTGTTGCAGTATGGATATGGGGAATGGGGCGCTGTGAAAATGGCCATCCGACGAAGTCCCAAATTCCGGTTTGACTACTTCTTGCGGAGCTTACCTGTAGATGTCCTGGGCCGCCGATGCGAACATTTGATGAGAGCTGCTGTAAAGGAAGTAGAAGATTTGGAAAAGAAAGCGAGAGAAATGGCAGGACTTCCGACAGAGGCAGAAGAGGGAAAGACTCTGGAACCGGTGGAACTTCCTTCGTACAAGGAAATGAAGCGACGAGAGCTGGACACAAAACGTGTGGAACGGGACGCCAAACGAAAACAGCTGGAGGCATCTGTGGAAGGTCTGGAGTCCAAGATGAAAGAGATTCAAGACCGACTAAAGGAACTGAGTCGAGATCCTTCCGAGTTCCGCAAAGAAAATGTGGTTCAAAACGGTTCGTCTGCCCCCAAGAAACGTAGTCGTCCTCCCGAAGTAGAAAACGATGATGTTCCCACTGCCGAGACTACCGGTGCCCTGGGACCAGACGGAAGTATGGTTGACTTTCCCGACTATGATGGATCCGAACCTCCTCGACAAGCCAAGAAAGCCTTTACTCACTTTTGCTCAAGCACTCGGCGCGAAGTGAAGGCATTGTTGTCACCCGAAGAACGAAGTGACAAGGAGCACGTGAATGAAATCTTGCGAGGCAAATGGTTGGAACTAGACGAAGAGGAGAAGCAAACTTGGCGCAATTGGGCGGAATGGGACAAGAAAAGATACACCCGGGACGTTGCCATTTACGAAAAGGCGCAAGAAAGCAATGGTGGTTCCTCGAATTCCCCTAACAACAGCGATGAGGCTGGCGAGGAAGAACGGGCCAATGCTCATATTCCCAAGAAGCGAGTCTCCGCAGAAAGATCCTTGGCACACATTCCTAAGAAGAGGAAAAAGACAACATAGAAACTAATGATGTTGCAATGAACTGGTGTTGTAAGTTGTAATTGTTGTATCATACGTACGACATTTACCAACGTAGGTATGAGGGTGCTGGCTGTCGATTCAACTCGAAAGGAGGTCGCCAATGAAAAAGATCCGACGGAGTCACAGCCCGTCCATTTTGCTGTGAGAAGTGTGCCACTCTTGGTACGAGTCCAAGCAAGTAGTAGTAGTAGTAGTGTTCCACTCTTGCATACCGGTAGTTGTTAGTGTCACTACATCATCAACAACAACATCAACAACAACATCAACAACATGACCAAGATTACACAAATCGATGACCGAAGTGCTGCCTCTGCCTGGTGTCCCATTCGAGAGTCCGCCGATGTCATTGCGTTGGGTGCCAAGGTCCGTACTCTAAACGGTAGACTGTGGACTGTAGTCATCATTCCTTAGCCACCGACAACGCCTTTTTTTGGTTGTGACGGTGCTTGGTCCTCTCTTGTGAATGTCACACTCACCATTCTTGCTTTTCTTGTGGCCATACGTGTCATTCTTGGCATCCATGGTTTCTCTTCTTCTGCTCTACTGTTACTACCGTACTGTAGGACTCTGGAGGCTCTGGGTTTGAAGACACTGGAGGTGAATTGGAACTGTACGACTTGTTGACTTCCAGTGCAACGGAAAGTCCCAAGTTGTTGGGATCTGTCAAGACGCAGAGTCGCTTTGCCAGTTTGGCTTGGACTCCTGGGACTCTAGGGGGAAAGTATCCTCTCGGTTTGCTCGCAGGAGGAATGGAGAATGGCAAGATTCATGTCTGGGATCCCCAAGCCGTCATGACGGGCAAATCGTCTTCCTCCTTGGTGGCTACGTATGCATTGCATTCCGCGGGGCCTGTCAAGGCTTTGAATTTTAGTGTTTTGAATCCCATGCAACTCGCCACTGGAGGGAGTGATGGCCGAGTCATTATTTTCCATCTCGATCAACCTGATGGAGGTCCTTTGGCTCCTAGTGATTCGCATCAACAACAAGCGCAAATTACTGCCGTTGCTTGGAATACGCAAGTTGCTCATATTGTGGCCAGTGCGGCTGCGGATGGTACCGTTACAGTTTGGGATTTGAAGAACCGAAAGGCCTGGTGTGAACTCCGAGGGGAGACGGCGGGTCAGGCCGTGGCTGATTTGGCGTGGAACCCCACACAGGGACTTCATCTTCTCACTGCCTCTGCCGATGATCGTAACCCAGTCATTAAGCTGTGGGATTTGAGGGCATCTACCAGTATGCCTCTTACGACTCTTGCTGGACATCAAAAAGGAATTCTCAGCATGGGATGGTGTCCTCATGATGATCACCTTCTCTTGACGTAAGTTTGGTTTTGTTGCGCATGCATGTCATGTTGGTCCGTCCTTTTTGTGTTCTCACTTTGGGGTGATAGTTGTGCCAAGGATAACCGAACCATCCTTTGGGACTTGTCGTCTCTCCAACCTATTGGTGAAGTTCCAAATGACTTGGCTCCACAAGGAGATGCCGGAGCATCGGGGCATGATGTCTTTGCCACGAGTGGTTTGGCTTCGTCGCAGCAACGCCGATATTCTGTACAGTGGTCTCCCATCAAACGAGGAGTAGCCCTCACTTGTTCCCTCGATCGCAAAGTGCAGGCCCATTCCATCTTGAGTTTGTCGTCGCAGTCTGGGCGTCCACCCAAGTGGATGCGTCCTGCCAGCAGTGTCTCTTGTGGTTTCGGAGCATCGGTGGTCTCATGTGGCTCCGTGGATAAAGTTGTGACGCTCCGAACCGTCCCAGAACAACCTGCCTTGGCGCAAATCTCCAATTTGCATGAGGGCATCATTCAATCCGTTCAAGTCATTGAATACTGTCAAAAGAGGGCTGCCAACGCGACGTCGGCGGGTGAAGCACAGCTTTGGGCGTTTATGCAAGTTATTTTTGGTACGTGGATACTTTTCTCACAAACCTCCCATCTTTGTGTGAACTGAGCTAATATATGAACGTATCTTGCCGCAGAAACCAACGCCCGTCAGCAGCTTTTGGATACGTTGGATTATCACCCCAACGATATTGCCGAGGCTGTATCCAACTATGCAGAGGACCCTACTGTAAATGGCGTTGAGAACATGACCTTGAAGGATTCCGGTGTCTGTGCAATGACTCCGTCCACAGAGGCAATGGTCAAGAAGGCTTTGTTGGTTGGAAACTTTGAGGCTGCGGTAGAATGCTGTTTTCGCACGGGAAACTTGGCGGAAGCATTGGTCCTAGCATCGTGCGGCGGTCCCGACCTTTGGGCCAAGGCGCAACAGCGTTACTTTGATACCCAGTCCAGCAAGCGTCCCTTTTTGTCCACGGTCAGCTCCATTATTCGAAATGAGGTATGTCGTGTTGTTGTGTTCGATTTTGTCCTGACTTGTGGAAGCCCACTCACTGACGATTGTGATCGGTGCAGCTCTTTGAGTTGGTGAAGAATTCGGATCCCAAGAACTGGCACGAGACATTGGCGATTCTTTCTACTTACGGAAAGTCGGATCAATTCCCTGACCTGTGCATCGCGTTGGGGGATATCCTGGAACAGGCTGGGGACGATCGTAGTGCATCGCTTTGCTACATGTGTTCGTTGAGTTTGGAACGAGCAGTCAAGTTTTGGCGGACTCAGTTGAAGGAAGCCAATGAGGTACGTTCTTGCGATGTGACATGGAAAATGGTGGAACCAATGGAATTTCTCTCAACTTTCTCTACACAGAAGAAGGGCGGTTTGGATTTGGCAGCATTGCATGATTTCGTTGTCAAGGTTTCCGTATTTCAGCAAGCAGTCGGACCAAATGTGACCTTGGAACCTGAGGACGGTGAGATGTTTTCCCAATATGCCATCAAGCTTGCTGAGCAAGGGTTGTTGGTTGCCGCTGCCAAGTATTGCAAGTAAGTACAATAGCAGGTGTCGGTTTGCCACATATTGATGAGACCCATTCTGACGCTTTTTGCGAAAGGGGCGATTCGGAGGAAAGCAAGATTTTGAGGGATCGTCTATACCGCGGAAAAGCCAGCCCAGAGGCACTTGCTGCCATGGGTGGTGTTGCACCAGAATTTCCATTTGACTTCCAGGAAGTCAAGAAGTCTCGTGGCGCAACGGTTCAGCGAACGAACCAACGTGCTGCTGCTCAACCTGTACAAGCGTCGACTCAAAGTGCATATACAAACACACAGGCATATGCAAATACAAACTCCGCTTCTTACGGATATGCGGCTACTCAATCATCTAGTGCTCCGGCACAAACAAGCAGCGACGAATTGCCTCCTGGTTGGATTGCTCTGCAAGACCCATCCAGTGGCAACTACTACTATGCCAACCAAGCTACTGGTGAGGTGACATGGGATAGACCCCAACCTGTTGCGGCTCCTGCCCCTGCACCGACAGTCATGGCAGTACCCCAACCTCAACCTGTTCCCGAGCAAACCATGCAACCAGCGGCGGCACCAGCCGCAGCCAGACCGTCCACTTTGGCGTCAAAGTATGGGGATGGCTTCGTCACATCATCCTCTCACCCTGAATTAGGACAGCAATATGGAAATGTTGGCACAAGGTATGTGATCGCCACGCAATCTCGATTTATGGTTTGATTTCCGTTCTTCTCACTGTGGTTTGTAGCAACCCATACGCCACCACCGCTCGCCCTGGAACTGCCCAGGTGCCTGGAGCTGCCACACCAGCGAAAGCTCCCGTTTCTACAGACTTGGACCTGGACAAGATCAATGAGCTACGGGAGGATTATCTACCCGTGAAGGAATGTCTTTTGAGTTTGATGGAAGCTTTGAAGAATGTGCAGCTCAATGCTGTGGAGCAACGATCGTTGGCCGAAGCCGAAAAGGCCGTCGCAGTCTTGTTGAAGCGTCTCACTAGAGGCCAAATCTCGGATACAATTGGCGAAAAGGTTATTACCATGTGCAGTACTATCAACTCTTACGACTTCCGTGGGGCCCAAGCTGTTCACACTGGTTTGGTGAATAGCGACTGGAGGGACCACAAGGACTGGTTGAAGGGCACCAAATCACTTCTTCAGCTCGCCACAAAAAAATTTGGACAATAGATACCAGTAGTTGACGAGTCTTAGTCCTTTGGCAATCAAGCTATGCTCTAGAGTAACAGGTTAGTTTCTGAACAATGTCTACAGGAACCTATCACATGGTCAGTATGAGTCGTAGCGATGCTCGACTCATAGGTCAAAAGTGAACGATGTAATATCCACGTGGCTTGCAAACAATGGTCATAGTAGTAACTGCCATAGTACTACCACTTTTCGCTGTTTCAGTGTGATTGATAGGGATCCCACAAGCTTCCAAGCTCAAGAAGAAGAACTAAGTTAATGAGATTGCATACATCTATGGTGATGGTAGTGTGACAGAGTGCATTGCAGCTGGTGGCATCCTCGAATTCTGTCGCATATGATCTCAAATCAACGTTGAAAAACTTTGGACTCGAGTGCCGAAAACATTGATTATGACGTCAAAATTGGACGAAAACTAGTACTGGTACCGGTAGTTATTAGTAGCAGTAAGTCTTCTTGATTCTTGTTATTGTTCACCTAGGTGTTCCGTAGCGAAGTATCGCTGCTAAGGTTGCAGTTTGCTACTACTAGTAATAGTTTGTGGCAGCGGCGTCCTTTTTTTGTTGTGGCGGGTCTGACTGGAGAAATCACCACACAAACACAAAACGAACGATGACCACAACGGAAATGACATCCCGCCCTTCACTCGACATTCCACTTGACAATGGTGAAAAGATCTCAATACCCTTTACATCCATCAAGTATAGGGAGAACGGCGGTATCTGGGAGACTGACGAGGATATAGTACAAATGCTGCACGCAGGGATGGAGTATTTGACGTGGACGATGATGAGTGACGATCATGCAGGCGATGATCAAATCGTCTATCGCATCAAACAAACCTGCGATGACTCTTCGAGTCGCATGATTTCTGTGGAAGCATGGGACCCACATACTTGCCAAGGGTGTCATTTTCCATCCTTTAGCTTCGTCTGCCCTCGTCCTTCCAAAGACGTAATATTCTGGTCAAGATCAACACCCCAAGTACCACCAGACTTTTGGACGAAGAACCAAGAACCAAGACTCTTGTATTCTTCGGGATATGTTTGATGTCATCTTTCTTTCAGAGCTAATTCAGACCGTAGAAATTCCCGAGTTAGAGGATGACGAAGCTGCTGAAATCCTATTCGAAAATCTTGTCAATAATTCACAGGTCACCAGAATCGAGTTCTCAAATAGGTGCATCTCATCGCCAAACAAAGTGAGGCCTTGTGCAATGCGACCGATGCAGCTATGCTGTAGGCTACTGGAAAAGTCATCCTCTTTGAAAGAAATCATGGTAGAAAACATTGGAAATCTACCATGCGAAATTGTGAAGCTACTTTTTCAATCATTTCAAGCCGATTCCAGTCTGGAGATACTCGACTTGAGATGCTCGAGATATTTGGAATCATGGTACAAATCATCACCAAGGATAACTGCACAAGACAACCCGAACAATCTCATAGATATTGAACCTCTCGTCTCGGCGCTTTTGAACTCGAACGGACTTTGTTCACTTCAAACGCTCGATCTTGGTGGCAATGTTCTTGAGTTAGCGCCAATCTGTTCGTTGGCAAAGGAACTGCCTGCCCTTAGACTGAAACGACTGTCACTTCGTGTGCTCCTTGACAGAGGATGCTCTTGTCGACATCGCCAAAGGTCTAGAAGGAAACTTGAGTCTCCAAGAATTGGATCTGTCTCACAATATCATCACCCGGGCTACATTGGATCAACTTACTCTTTCTCTCCGAAGCAATAGGTTCCTCAGAACATTGAGAATAGAACATTGTAGCGTTAACCTGGATTTGGCGAAGGCTATGGCCACACAACTGCCCAAGATTGAACACCAGCAACATTTGCACATGGACGGGAATGAATTCACATGGAAACCGTTAACAAAGAAAGGAGAGCCCCTAGGTGCCAATATGGGCGAGATTGGCAGAATCCATCCATTTGAGGGGCCCTGTTGCACGTCCCCACCATATTTCACTATCCTCGACTCGGAAAATATGAAACGCCTTGAGGAACTCTTGTCCCGCAATGAACTTGCTCAAAAAGAGTACCATCGAACAAGAGCCCAACTGGCCGTCGTTAGAATCTCAAAACTACTTCTCTCCAAGAAGAAGATGATTGCAAACAATAGCTAAACAGTTATAATGGTCCTTCCGTTTTCACATAAAGTCCAGAAGACTCAGTTCTAAGTGCGGTTTGGCAACAACGACAGTGGCTTCTCGGATACCTTTTCCTGTTCTTCTGCTAGTACAAACAGGCAATTCTCGTCGGAAGTACAACACCAGTCACCAATATGAGCCCAAAAGCAATCTCTCGGACGAAGAAGTTGTCTCTAGAATTGTCGGAAACGTTGGTGGCTAGTATTGGTACAGTAATAGTAATATGACACAGGGACTCGCACTCGGTCGTTTCGGTGAATATTGCTGCGTCAGGCATGTCAAAGAACTAGTAGTATTAGTAGTAGGTAGTAGAACATAGCTCGAAGAAGTATCGAAGTACTACGACACCTGTAGAAACATTATCCTCCTTTTGTCCTATGTACTACTACTAGTAGTAGCTATAAACATTTGTTCCGTACTATCTATATCTTGCCAAGCGTAATGGTAAGATGCTACTAGTAGACCGCTGAGGAGAAAAAAATTGATATCTTACAAAAAATGTGCGCCCGTGCTTTATGATGGGGACATCCATTCGTGGGCGGCGTCCAACAAGCGGGATCCAAACTCAACCGCCACGTCCAGCTCTACTCTCACACGGAACTTCTTCTTGCATCTCACAATCACATGTTCACCAAGACAGAACCTCTCATGGAACAAAGCAGTAGTTCACCGATTGCTTCGACGGCACTACCAAAGGTATATCCATATGTGCGGGGAAAACCGATCTACCATGGCAATCAAGAAGCTCTAGCGTGGGCTCTCGATGGCATTGCAAGGGCTGTACAGTTTATTGGAGCTGGAGCCTTCTTGGGCACAGCCCTCATTCGAATTGCGAAGGAAGCCGCAGGCTGCCCGACCGAACCTCCAGAAGGCGAAAGCGTAGTTCCAGAGTGCAACGAGAAAGTCTATGGTATCAAACCATCCTCATTGTTAACTACCTACACCATGATTGTTGGCGTAGCATCTGCTTGTTTGCTTCCACTGATGGGTGCTATTGTGGACTACACGCCTTATAGGTTGCGGATAGGACAAATCTCATCCGTTCTTTTTACTGTTTTGATTATCCCGACCATATTTCTGAATGAGAACAACTTCTTTGGTGTGGCGCTGGTACAAGTTGTTCTTTCCTTTACTGGCTGGGCCCAAACCGCCATCTCCTACGCCTACCTGCCCGAACTCACGACCGATGTGGAACTACTGAGCGATTACACCAAAAGTTTTACCATTTGTAATTTTGGGTCCATGGTGATCTATCTTGGTATCAATATTGGATTGGTGCAAGTTTTGGGAAAGAGCGATGACGATCTGTTTACGAATCAGCTTGCCATGTCCATTGCCCTCGGTACCAACATAGTTCTGTTGGGATACTCCTGGGGCTTTTTGTTTGGTCATCGTCCACGAATGCATGAGCTTCCTCCGGATCGTTCGTTGTGGACCGCCGGCTTTGTGCAGCTCTACAATACAAGCAATCATATTTTCCAGAACTATAGGTCACTGAAATGGTTCTACATCTCCATTTCCATGTGTGATGGGGGACTTCAAGCGTTGGCGACCATCGCCATTACCTACATGGCAGATCAACTCTTATTCTCAGCACAAGAATCCGGAATAGCCATTGGGAGTATGTTGTTGGGAAGTGTACCAGGGGCCGCCCTGGCCAATTGGGTGACCAAAAGGATGGGGCCCATTGCCAGCTCCATGTCGGCCATTGTCCTGTTGATAATTGCCACCGCCTTGTTTGCACTGTTGATCAAAGGACCAGGTCAAACTTTGGAAACCTATATTTTGGCATTTGTTTGGGTACGTTCATGCCGGAACAATAACGAATTTGCTTGGCTAGTACCAATGCATGTACATCTCACTTATTTGATTATTTGACTACACCTTTGCTAGGGAATTGGCACGGGATGGAAATGGACGTGCGATCGTTTGGTGGCCTCGAGTATCATCCCGAACGGTCAAGATACCGAATTGATGGGAGTCTTCTTGTTTAGTGGCCAGTGTTTGTCGTGGGTTCCCCCCTTGTTGTACACAACTATCAATGAAATGGGGGTATCCCAACGGATAGGGGTTGCCACGTTGGACATCTTTTTTGTCCTGGCCTTGATGGCATGTTGGATGATGGGATCGTACGAAACAGCACGGATGCAAGTACAGCGGAGCGATCGGCCACCTTTACTCGAAGACGGCGAGAATGGTGTCACTAGAAAGGATACGATAATGGTACCCGAGGCAAACCAGGAGGAGGACAATGTCTCGGACGAGCAAGTGGCGGCGGCGCCATGACAGACACACACCACCGATGTTTCATGCGTTCCTTTAAAACAATGATTTAATATTCTATCTAGCACTCATATAGAAACAAAGAGTGCGAGGTCACATACAAACACGCAACAGCGAACGGTACGGTCGACTACGATAAATGTCGAATTTCATCATGGACCGCCCGGGTCGGGGCAGTGTCCACATGCCTAGGCACGGGGGCCTTAGTGTCACTCTTTTTGCTAGAGACATCCGTGGAGTCGTTGTGCTCGATATCGTCATGGCCCGGAGGATGCAAGTGATGGTCTAGCAGGACAACGTCATTCTGGGCATCTGCGCAACTGAGGCTTCGCAAGGACTTGGCCCAACGGACCAGCTTGTGCGCCAAAAAATGCAGAGACGTCTTTGGCTTTCGCCAGCGTGCCAAGGCGTTGTGAGACGACTGCTTGGTGAAATTGTACTGCTTGGCAGGGTCGGCGGAGGTTCCTTGCTCCCAGGTCTGCATTTCTTCATCGTCGACAGCGCGGGTCCTCTGACGGTTCGCCACCACAACCACACGGGGTGTATAGTCATGGTCCAGTAGATCGGGAGGTTGCTGCGAGGGCAAGGCTAGCTTGACATTTCCCTGTTGCATTCTGGCTTCTCGAACGCGATTCAGTGTAATAACCCAATCCTTGCAGGTTGCTCTAGAGTCAGCCCGAAGGTGATATCTTCGCTCGGAAATATGAATGGTGAAAGACGTCTCGGTGTCATCGGTGCGGTTGATCTGGATGGACCCAACCTTGGCTAGATCGAGTGTGGCCAATAGCTTGGCCCGCTTACTAGACTTATAATAGGTGAGGCTCTCTCCATCGGTTTCGAACCAACGCGTTTGCCATTTTCCATTGCGCCCTAGTTTCTGGAGATATCCATAAATCAATGCGGATTCCAGGAACTCCTCATCTCCATCATCGCTAGTCTTGGACTTGTGTCGGTCTCCAGTGTTCATGCGGCGCTGCCAACAGCCAACAGGGAAGGTGTGAGTGCATGATGTTAGTAAAGATAGCGACAAGGTTGTAGGAGAACAAGGGGGAACGTACCCGAGTACTCTCGACGAATCGGCCAAAGGTGGAAGTAGCGGAAGTAGGATCGTATTCGTGGCTCTGCGCCTCGGGGTTGTTGCCAGTGGTGGCCGAAGACGAGGGCTCCGTGTGATCATCGTCCGAGGAGTGCAAACCTCCGCCGCTGGACTGACGCGTGGTTGGGTATCCATTGGAAAAGGGATCTGCGGGATCGAGCAAATCAATGGCCGTGGGTTGGAATCGCGGCAACGGGACGTTCGCAGTGGGCGATGGCGCCGATCTCTGCGATCGGGCAGGCGACGTGGCCACCGTCGAGACTCCTGCTGCGTGGGAAGAGGACGCTACAGACCCACTGTCATTCGAGACGACCCCAGGAGGCTCTGGGAAGCTCGACGTTTGCGGAACTTCCAGGGTTGCTTCTCCCATAAGTTCAACCACAGCTTTCTGGAATTGCTCTTTCTTTGGATGCCAACTCTTCGACTTTGGGACGACTTGAGAACTAATGGATGGCACTGCGGTGTTGCGGGCTTTCTTCTGGCTTTCTACGCTACTCTTCGTCTACAATGAGATCTCCTACGCTTCTCAAACTCACGACTAGCAGTAGGCCATTGTCAAATGACACCTTCAACGATACGACGCTCCGTGCTCGCAGCTCCTCGCACAGCAGTCCGGGAAAACCACTGTCGTTGGAATTCTACGGCCCGCTGACCTACCACGAGTACTCACGTAAACCTCCATACATCCTCCCTCAACTAGGCTGACGCCGAGTCACAACGACACTCCACATTTACGAACTTTCTACGTAACAGTCTGCGCAATACTCCCTTCCAATACCCGAATTCCTGGGTGCGGCAAGCGCGCACTCCGACACTCCGATCCTCCATGATTGGGAGCTTTTTAGTTCTGGCGATTTGCCGCCATGTGGTTCTGTCCTCTTCCGTCCATACTCCCCGACCTACAACAACAACGATATCATTCCTGGTCGGTAGTCCGCCTACCGTGTCGTCTGTGCGCATACCGGCTAGTGAGATTCATGGCGCTTCTCCCTGCTCGCTCGCTTGCCACGATTCGGAAGTCTTGCCTTCCGTCCACATGGGACTCCACCCCCTCATGTACACGAACCAAGGGACCCAAAGGCGTTGGATGCATCGGTTGGCAAAAAAATGAGCCATCGTCCATCATCGTCGTGAGCTAGCAAGCAACGACAGGGTCATCATGGTCCAACACAAACAAATTGTTGATACTACTATTACTACTACTAATACCTTTTTGTAATCTACCGGTATCTAGTACAACTACAGCACAAGTACTGCATCCATTCCATTGCAATCTCTCTCATCAAGAAAATGAGCTCGACGGAATCACTCGGTCCAATTCCCTTGGACCATCAACCTTCTCCTGTCCAATCGTCCTTTATTCATGAAGACGGTTTCACAGTGGTGGATGATAACACCATTGTTTGTGATCAAGTTCCCTTTGTTGCCTGGGCAGATGAAATTGAAGTTGCATTAGCCGAAGCTTCTGCCATTCTCACCAGAGCCAACAGGAACCATAGTATTATGACCACCGAGGAGGATGGCAACGTTTTGGAGAACCATATGCAACAATCACGGCAACTTCGATTATCCTCGTCCTCCAGGGATTATGCTACACAACAACGTAATCGGCTACGATTTCTTATTTTATCGGTGCTTGTCAGTGTTGTCGTTTTGGCTGTTGTGTTGTCGTCACGTTTCAACAACTCCAACAACAACAATGCTGCAACCTCCAACCAAGTCCAGGAAGGTCCATTGGACAATCAAACATCCACTCCTACTACAGTTGTTCCAACCTTCGAACCTACCTCCGCCCCTACCTATTCCTTCCAACAGTCTCTAGAGTTTCAAGTTCTAAGACCCTACGTCAATGCATCCCAATTGGCCGATCTCTCAACGCCCCAAGGACAGGCGTACCAACAAATCTTGTTGGAAGATTGGACCACCGACCCTGATTTTGGCTTTCGCATTCACCAACGATTTCTCATGATGGTTCTATACTTCTCCATGGGAGGATCCAGTTGGGATTGGCACATTGGATGGTCTGATTTTGAAAGGGATGAATGTGAATGGTTTGGAGTGTCTCTGTGTCGATCGAGGAATGGGCGACGGGTTGTGGCGGGGTTGCAGTTGTCATCCAATCACTTGACGGGGACGATTCCTACGGAACTCTGTTTGTTGACGAACTTGGAAACAGTTCGATTGGCAGAGAATCAGCTAGTGGGTACTTTGCCAGATTGCTTGATGGGGTTGGAATCCATGTTTGAATTTGTAGTCCAAAACAATGATCTTTCAGGAACTCCTCCAGGAGGATGGCTGCAATTGTCTCGATTGGAAGTCCTTGATCTGGCAGACAATGACTTTACCGGAGATTTATCCTTTTTGTCTGGAACTTCGGATGAGGTAGCCGCCGCATCCCTGTCACAATTGTACCTGGATCACAATTCCTTTGGAGGCACAGTACCAGAGGTGCTGTTGGAACTCTCTGAGTTGACCGAGGTGACCTTTCACAAGAATGCAGTCAAGGGGGATGTGACTTCTTTGTGTGACAATGAATCTGTGATATCAATCTCGGCAGATTGCAACCAACTCGAATGCTCCAATTCCACTTGCTGTGACTGCTATGCTTCATAGTAGTACAAACAATGAATGTACACAAATCATTTGGGGGTTTTCACGGGAGGAGTTGCCATAACCCCTCCCTATCCACAGTAACTAGTATTAACAAGAACTTTAGAGGTCATCTACATGACAGACAGTGCCTTTGGTAGCTTCTTTCCATTCCTCAACATTCTTGGCAAATGTTTGACTGACCATCAATGGAAAGGCAATAGTGGCATCACATGTTACCTTGACCGGATGTGCGGTAATGCGAATCTTTCCCCAACTGATAGCTTCTTCGGGCGAAGCGCCACTGTCACTTCCATCAAACTCGGATCCTGTATTGACGTAGACAGAGAAATCAGCTCCGTTACGCATGAGGTTAGCGTTGCAAGTGTGGTGTTTCACGATACCACCACCCAAGATGATCTGGCCTGTGGCATGACTTCGGACGGCCAAGTCGTTAATACGGCGAATATCTTCATTGATGTCCAAAACAAAGCCTGGCTTTTTGTAGGAATGGAAGTACAACATATCACCCACGCTACCGTCGGTCAAGGCTGGGCAAAAGACAGGAATGTCATTCTTGGCAGCCCAATAGAGAACACTGTCTTCGTGGTTGATCTCCAATCCCATGCGATGAATAATCTTGGAAGGGGTCCACACGAATTTCTCCAAAGTGGAATCATCGTCTTCAGCACGAGTTGCCATAGCCTTGGCCCATTTCATCCACTCGACATCTTGTTCTTCGTGCATTTTCTCAATCAATGGTGTCATCCAATCTTCGAAATCACAGTAGTTCTTGTTGGGTACCAACAAATTTCCAATTCGGTTGATTCCCTTCTTTCGGAGTTCTCGCCCATTCAATTTGAAATCACCCATGAACGTTGGCTGGAAGCATTTCATTATATCCTCTTCAATACCTCCAGCTGTGGTAACGACGCAATCAACCATTTTGTTCTTCATAAGAAAACGCAAGACCTCCCGTTGACCACATGAGATTTGATTCGAGGTGTAGGCCAAGAAAATGCGGGCCCGGATTCGGCTGCGAACCTCGGGAGGTTGCAAAACTGGATCGTCCCCTTCCTTCCATTCGGTATCACTGAGACGCCAGTTTCTCATTTGATGAATCTGGTCCACGGCCATGGCCAAATTGGTGGCTTGAAATCCAGTGGTGACAAAGCTCTGCATCATTTGATCCAAAATGCTTTTCTCCTCGGATGTTTTGTCAAAATCCATTCCCTGGCACACGGGAGTTGTCTCGGGAAGAGTAGCACTTTCTCCCAAGACGGCCGAAGCTGAAACCGAAGGAATGTGAGGGTTGGCACTGACGGCGCTGGTGGTATCGAGAGGGGCAGCCTGCAACAAATTTGTATCCTTGGGAACATTCTTGTTTTCTTCCAATCCAACTCCAATAGAAGCTGGTGTTTCAGCGGTTGATGCCATGGTAAGAGGATAGGATAGGATACTAGCAACTGTTTTCGAAAGGGAAACGTGAAACTACGTCGTTGTGGCGAGAATGGAAAATTTGGAACGAGATCCCGAGAATTATGTGGCGACCACATGCTCAGATGGTAAAATGGTGCAGTTCCTGATTCCTACGACGCAATATGGACATACACAAGTCGAATAAGTCGCAGTCATCACCATCAACACTAGGATAGTAACCCGTAGTGGAGAGAATTTTTTCCGTTCCGGTATACTTCACTCATCGTCATTCAATCATGAAAGTTCTGTGTTGGATTCCGATTTGCATCACTCACCACTCACGAGAGATTTGTCGAGAAAAAAGTTCCTGTGAAGTGCTCACGGCTTTCCAGTGTTTAAGCTCGATCTTGGTTGTTCTCTGACCACCACCACCGGTATAAGAACAAGAAGGGAAGAGCTATTTTAGGTAGTTGCACCATCGTGGATACCTATCTCATTGAAGATCACGTAAAAACATTCTCCTGTGTGTTTGAATATTCCTAACGGACGGAACAATTTCTTGTTCTCGTCGCAGTAGTTCTTGCTTCCCCTATCGTCCTCGTGAGTGCAATTTCATCTACAGGGACCCGTGGACGAGAAGAGTAAAGTAACTGAAGAACTGGTCTACAATACTTTCACGACCATGGTTTGTTTGACACCTGTGAACCATTGGGAACTCGTCTAGTAGCAGTAAGCTAGACTAACATTGGCACAAGAACAACTTCGTGGGAACGGAGTTTTGGAACAAGAAGTGTGATTTTAATGGCCTGAAGGAAGTTCTGACTTTTTAGTGTGACTGGATTCTGAAGGAAGTGCACAGTTGAGAAACGAGGAATGGTGGTGGTGGTGCACCATGGTGAAATCGGGAACTCCAGCATCATGACGAAGTGTGAACTAAAAACAAGAAGGGAAGGGTCAGGGTCTCTCGTACATCTGCCAGACGATGCCACTGAGGATGCAGTCGACGGTGTCGACCGTGACGATCTGTTCGACTGATTCGAGTTCGCCGCGCCCCTCCCTCCGCAAAACAACCAAAACCTCCGACACATCCACAAGCTTTGTGTCGCCATTGCCTCCGTTTCTGATTCCGCCTTTTGAGAGTGCAACTGTGTGGAAGTACCGCAGTTCTCTAGCTAGTCAGGTTGATTTTAGGAAAGGATCGAGAATAAATCGTTGAGCATGACTGATTCCAGGCGCGTTTCTTACTTCTATGATGCCGAAGTGGGAAATTACCACTACGGCCAAGGTGAGCGCCTGTGCTGCTTCCCGCCACAAGTCAACATCCTGATTGTGGCTTGAAGTTGTCTCATTCTTCCTTGTTTGCTTCCATATAGGACATCCCATGAAGCCTCACCGTGTCCGAATGACCCACAATTTGGTTGTCAACTACGGCTTGTACCGCAAAATGGAGGTCTTCCGCCCTCGCCTTGTGTCCCCTACGGCTTTGACGCGCTTCCACTCCGATGATTACATCAACTTTCTCAAGGTGATTACTCCTGACAATATGGATGACTACATTCGTCAATTGCAGCGTTTCAACGTCGGAGAGGATTGTCCTGTGTTCGACGGCATTCTCGAGTTTTGCCAATTGTACACCAGTGGATCCATTGGAGGTGCTGCTCGTTTGAATGATCGGGCCACCGATATTGTCATTAACTGGGCGGGAGGTTTGCACCACGCCAAAAAGGCGGAAGCCTCTGGATTTTGCTACGTCAATGACTGTGTATTGGCTATTCTAGAGTTGCTCAAGAAGCATGAGCGGGTGCTCTACATTGATATTGATATCCACCACGGAGATGGAGTCGAGGAAGCGTTCTATGCCACCAACCGTGTCATGACCTGCTCCTTCCACAAGTTTGGAGAGTACTTTCCGGGAACCGGAGATGTGCAAGATACTGGTTACGCTGACGGAAAGAACTACGCCATCAACTTTCCCTTGAACGATGGTATGGACGATAAAGCCTACCGCAGTGTCTTCCGTCCTGTTGTAGGAAAGATCATGGAGATGTTTGCTCCTGGTGCTGTCGTTTTGCAATGTGGTGCCGATTCTTTGTCAGGAGATAGGTTGGGTTGCTTCAATCTCTCCATTGATGGACACGCCAGTTGTGTCGAGTATGTTCGAAGTTTCAACATTCCCATGTTGGTACTTGGAGGAGGTGGTTACACACTCCGCAACGTTCCCCGATGTTGGACGTACGAAACTTCCATCCTCACAGGTGAACCCATCAAGGATGAACTTCCCTTTAACGATTACTTTGAGTACTTTGGGCCCGACTACCGCTTGCACTTGCCCGTGAGCAACATGGAGAACTTGAACTCTCCCGAGTATTTGGAAAAGACAAAGAATCAGTTGCTGGACATTTTGAAGGATGTGGAGCCAATACCGGGGACACAAATTCAAACGGGGCAAGTGGAATCACAACTGAACCCAAGAGGTTTGGCCATGGAGGTGGATGAGCCCAATGCCGAAGAGGGAGATCCCGACAAGCGAGTGACACAAGAGGAGACTGGGAGAAAGTCACATGCTGCCGAGTTGGCATCGTAAATTGAACACAAACATGGATTGTTTCGTTTTGGGAATTGGTTCACCACCTTGTGTCTGTGGTGGTTGTGCGACAGGAGGTGACACACGACAAGGCGTGGTTGGATGGTACTCCATGATTGGAGTATTGTGCCGTAGTAGCCATATGTAGGTACCTCAATAACTAACTACCTGTAGGAAAATTCTTGGGAACTGGATTGGCGTCATCGTCCCTAAAAGCGTGTGATCCTCCACATGTATGATGGTGGTAGAAGAATATGGGAGGAGGATTGATGCAGAATGTGTATCCCTCAACGATTTGCCATCTTATTATGGAATCGCAGCGGTGGTGCGCGAGAGATTGTTGAAGAGAGTACCATCCAAGATAGCAGTCACACTACCATTGCAATAGCCCTACTCGTATAGAATCCGTCTTCTAGTCCAGGCAGGCCACACAACTATTGTACTACTAGTGCAGGATTTGCATATTCTTCTTCTTGTCCAACAAGGTATCGCCGCTGCTGTTGCTATGCCCTGCACAAAAAGGACTGGTTCCTCCTCTTTCTCTTATTGTTGTGTGGTTGTTGGGCCACACCAGGAAGCGAAGGGCGAATCTTTCAAGTTCACTGCCGCCGTAGTACAACATGTATGTTCTTTGTTGCAACGGCGGCTCCACCTCCACTACTCGTAAAGTTGAACCTGCCGTGCAACACTGGTTCGACGAAAATGACAAACTGGAATCTCCAACAGAAATTCTTGTGTGACTAAGCTATCATGTGGTGTTGTTGTTCGAACCACTATAACCATACGATGAAACAATACAATATACTACTACCGGTAGCTAGGAGAATGCGAATTTACCTCCTCTAGCATCCAACTTGTTTTCACACTAACTTATTGTTAGCGTAGCGTACCGTAGATAGCCCGAGACCCATCCCACATCAACATGATTCCTGAGGGTTCGAGAGGATGGAAGATATTATGATCACTTTACCGTCGCCAACAAGACAAGTTGTTGTTGGAAGAAGAAGTAGTACGAGTAGTGTCGGCGGTGGGAGTCTTTTGTGTGATACCGCATCACGCCATTGTAGTGGCGGAAGTGGGTCTCGGCGGGCAGGCGAAACATCGGCAAAGGGGTCGCTCGCTCTACCGGTAGTAGCCCGCTGCCGGCCACCACCATACGGCGACTCGCGTACTGGTTCCACGGCTTCGGAGGAGCCATCGTCAATCACAGTTTCTTGTGGGTCTTAAGTGAAAGGCCTACTGGTGTGGTACTGCGACTCCGTAGGAAGTCTACGTGATCGGTACTGGAGAGTGAGGTGTTCGGCAAACGACCTCGTTGCCGCGGAGCGTCGTCGTGCGGTGGTTTGAGGCATGCTCATATTGAACAGCAAGCGGCAAACCGCAACAACATTTGACGACGACAATGAATAGTGACGGCGACAATAGAGGCAGCATGCCTCCGTATTACAGCAAGCCCATGCCTGCGAACCCCAAGAAGATAATGGATGAACACGAGGAGGAAACTACCCGTAGAGTCGGAGGCCGCGGCGGCGCTCCCACGATGGTGGCCCCTTCGATGGGCGCCATGCCGATGCCCATGGGATTCGGAGCATCCATCAACACAGCGCCCATGAAGGCCCAAGCCGCAGCTGCTCCCGTGTCCACTTCCAAGTTCGTGTGGAGCCTGTCTGAGGTTCCCACACTCCCCGAGTTCCATCCCCTAGAACGCACTGCGGTGTTTTGCCCCAACGCCTCGGCGTCCGTAGTGGCTGCTCGCATCAGTGATCTCCTGCGGGAACGATCCATCGAGGCGTTCTACGACGATGACAAGGCCAAGGTCAAGTGCGTCACCACCGATGGAGTAGACTTCCGCATTCGTCTGTACCGAGGACGCAACCAGTACAGCCATGGCATCATCGTGGAAGTGCAACGTCGCTTTGGATTCTCCATTCACTTCCATGCCGACACACAAGCCATTCTAGACACTGCGCAAGGAAAGATCCCCACTCCTCCCCCCATGCAGCGAGGAGCTCTTCCCGAAGTCTCGGACGACGACGACGATGATGATGATGAGGACTTCTGCCCTCCTCCTTCCAGCGCGGCGACTCTCTCCATGGTGGAGAAGATGCTGAGTCTTCCAGGCTTTGACGCGCAGTACTTGGGACTGCAAACGCTCTCGACTCTTGTGGACGCCGACAAGATGACCACACAGACAGCCCGCAAGACCGCTGCCGCTCTTCTCAAGCAAGATTCCAAAGTGGGACAACAAGTCTTCCAGTACATTGTCAACCGCAAGGAAGACGAGTCCTACGCGTCGCTCCGAGTCATGTGTCTTGGCATCTTGGCCAACTCCATGCGAGCGTCCTCCATTGTGCCAGAGTACTTGCGAGCGCCGCTCCGACCGGCCTTGCTCAAGGACTTGTACCAAGCCAAGGAGCATCCGAATGCTGCTCTTCTAGCTGCTAGGTGCATGGAGTACTACATTCGGGGGGATCTGGATTCTATTGAGCTTAACGATGCCTTCCAAGCTGCTCGCGATGCCGGAGAGGCTAGACACGCCTCGCTCATGGAGCAAGCAGATCGCTGTATCGCTAGTATTCGATAGGGTAGGCCCACACTACCTGATATTATTATTGGAAGGGGCAGGCCACAATCCAACCGTTCGATTTTGGGAATAGACAGTATTCAATGCAGGACAGTTGAGGGGGCGAATAACCTGTACTAACCTAACCACTACAGTAGATTCTTGATTACTACATCTTGGTGTTTGTTACTACAGCAACTACCGGTACCGGTACCTATTCGTAGCTTGGGTGGGTGCATGCCATTTCCCGCAACAACCACAGCATCGCATGCAGCAGCACGCTTTCAAGTCTTGCTTCCTTCTCACTCACAACAACACACTTGAAGTAGGGCTTGCTTGGCTCCACCGGAACTGTGTCTCGAACTCCGGCGAAAGATTTCCTCCGTTCTACTTTCAGGTTTCGAAAGTGGTGCACCTCCTATATGTGCTCTTATCACTTAAACAGGACGTGTGCTCTTCTTTTTGTTTTCTTGATCGTTGATTATATTTATTATTGAGCCATTAGTTAGTGGTCATCATCAAAATTACATAGGGTCTGCACTGAATCTCATTCATAGTATAGTGAGCTTGAATTCGATCATTAAGTAGAGTTGAGGTCCTTACGTGGTGGGACACGCTTCGAAGTGGGACGAGTGTGTGGTGATGACCCGGTAGAAGTAGACTGGTTGGATTACATGAGGATTTGGTCGTCTACAAAGCATAATATGATACTACCGGTATGTACTAGTATATGATATACACTACATGATGGTTACAGCTACGTTCATGGTGGTTCTGATGACTACCCGAGTGCAAGGACAAATGGCTTCCTTCTCTTCCTTCTTGGAACCGTTGCCAGTGGTCCTCCATACTCTGGAGAAGACCAAGTTGGAACAACAGCAACAGCGTGTAGTACTCGAAATGATTCGGACACATAGGAGTGAATGGTTATTATTGGTCCAAGGAATATTTCTCTTCCCTTCAAAATCTGAGATTCCACCTCATGCTTTCAAGAACGAGTACAGTGTACAGTAGCATAGAACAGAACAGTGCAGTACAGTACAGTGCAGTGCAGTACAGTATTGGCCACCATGATGGGAGAGTGGGCCGTTGTACCCGACAAACGGGAAACTCGAACGAGTCACAAGGGTACTACGGACGCGCCGACTGAGGAAGGAGTCCGTCGATTTCTGGAGCAATTCAAGGTTTCCCGATGCTCCCAAGCTGCAGGTTGGGAACATGATAGTAGGATTTGCCCCCAGTACCACTCCGACAGTGATCGACGCCGCAATCCATACGAATCCTACTATGATGTGGATGATGCAAGGAATCGGATGGAGAAAATGTATCATCCAAAACTCTTTCGTACCTCCCGGTGTGACCGAGCAAACAAGTGCATTTTTGGTGACTTGTGTGCCCATGCCCATTCCGATGCTTTCTTGAGAAGCTGGACCAAAGCTCAATTGGATTATGAAACTTACCCATTCCAGAAACCCCAACGACAAGTAGTGTCGACAGCTGGGACTGTGGCTGCATTTCTTCCCCCCATTGTTTCCATGGACCTGTCGTCGGATGAATGCGAAGTTCGGGCGGCCGCCATGTGGTCGCAGCACCACCTCGCACCTTCTACCAAGACCATCAAAGTGTCCTCTGCAGCCCAATTTGTGTTGGAGAACTCTGTGTCTCTCATGAAAGAGATGCGTCTGTGTGCATTGGCAGATGGTTTAGGAACAGTGGCGCATACCCCAGGTACCAGAAGCCTTTTGTTAAGGGGGCTGGAAGTGGACAGCATATCTGCAGTGGTGAACAGTTTGTTGGATCCTCCATCTCGTTTCTTTGAGATCAAAAAGGTGGAGTATGCACCAACAGTCATGAGAAGGCTGGTGGAACTCCTTGACACAAAAGGTAAACATGCCATTGTTCCTTCCTCAGCCCGTGTATTGATACAAGTGCTCAAGAAGCAGCGAGGGATCCAGTTGACTGCAGTGCCAACCTCCAGGACAACCGCCCAGGCGGCAATTCAGCAAGTTCTCGACAAGATCAATTTCTGGGTAACCCAAGAAAAGTACGGCGATTTCCGGTCCTGTGGATGCTGTTTCGAAGACTATAATGAAGATCAAGGAGTGACGTGTATGAATGGTCACTTTTATTGTTCGGTTGAAGGTTGCATTAGTGGAGCGGCTAGCTCACAAATCCAGTATTTGTCAACACGCGAGAAAGGGATTCTTTGTCTGGATTGTGATGTGGAGTACGACGAGCGCATCCTTTTTGCTCACTTAGACCCCGACACATATCGTGAAGTTAAAAAGGCAATCTTGGATAGCAAAATCAACAAGGCAACAAAAAAGCTCTCAAACGAGTTCGACAAGCGACAGGAAGACAAAGTGAACGAGTTGCTTGGGAGCTATGATAGCGTTTCTGAAGTGGTGAAGCTCAAGGCTCGGATGGAAGCTCAAAAGGTCAGAAATGATATCCTGAACTTGACCTGTCCACATTGTCACACGGCGTACTTTGAGTTCACCGGCTGCATGGCCCTGGGGTGCGGCTCTTGCAAGGGCAACTTTTGCGGATACTGTCATGAAAAGTTCTCAAGCAGTGGTGGCTGCCACGACCATGTCCGCCACTGTTTAATGAACGAAACCTCCAACGGCTCATACTTTGCGAATCAAGACGAAATTAAAGAAGCTCAACGTAAATACAGAACCAGGAAGCTCAAGAAATACCTAACCAACCACAAGAAAGATATCCAGAATGCTATTGTGATTGAGCTTCAACAGGATCTAGAAGATCTGGAAATCCAACCTGCCGCTCTTTTTGAAGTTGGAAATCTGCGTCCCCTACTATAAGCTTCGAAACACTGTAGTATCTTTTTTCGGTAACTATTAGAGTTGTTTTCCATCATCGTAGTGGATGGACAGGAGGTGGATGGCCTTGACGAAAACAACGTCGATAGAAAGTCGACTTGGCCGACTCCATTGTCGGTGCGTCGACGCGACAATGTAGGAGCCAATCGAATCATGTAATGACGTTGCCACTCTTTTGGTTGAAACCTGCCACTTGCCTACGAACCGTAGAAGCAGTTGTTGGTCGCTATCCATTACACTACGAGTACTTGCCCTTCCAACCATGACATCAAGAGAAACAGCACGCAATGACCAAGTGCAGCGGTGGAAAACGAGCTGTCTAGAAGCTAGTTCTACCGTCAGCAGGGAAGAACTCCAGGCAGATGCTGAAACATTCTTTCGTCAGTCCACATCTGACCAAACTTCCCAAGAACAAACTCCAACCAATGTCTCGTTTCATGAACAAGCTTTGGCATATTTAATTCAAGAGTTGGGGCCTGCTTTTGTTCATCAGCAACACAGTCGCCGCTTGATGGCATTGTATGTTCTGTCGGGTGCACTGAAAGGCTGCAAACATGTGCCACTCAGTTTGAGGACCAAGGGACTCTTGATTCCGTTTCTGTTGGGGCACTCGGGGCCAATTGATTCTGATGATCAGGATTTTGAGGACTATGAGTCGTTAATTCGAGATATCGCATTGCAAACGTTGTCGTCGCTCGTTCTCATTCCAACTGCATTCGGCGCTGTGTCCCGAGAAGAACAAGTGAAATCACTGGTGCTCGTTTTGGAATCTGCCACAAAAGCAGTCCAACTCCGCTGTGCCTTACCAGAATCTGAAGAAGACCATGATCCGTATGGGTTTCAAAGACGCCCGCCATCACAGGATATGAGAGGCGGTCTCTCACTGCTACCAAGGTCCAAACGGGCGGTATGCTTTCAGCTTTTGCAAGACACTACTTCAGGGGTTGCCAACACTACCTTGGATACACAGACTGTATCTGCGCCTGTGCAACGATCCATGGTGAAGTTTGCTCGATTTGTGTCGAATTGTCTCTTGGGAGAGTCAGACCCACGTTGTTTGCAACAGCTTCTCCGCTTGATTCATTCTGTCCAGACGAGTTTCCATCCTTTTTTCAAAACCTGCCAAGCTCAGGATACAATTTTCCCCACCGAAGAGGTGTTTGATGTTGTTTCCCAATACTTTCCTATCCAGTTCACACCACCACCCAACGATATTCATGGAATTACTCGGGAGGGGCTCCATTCCGATTTGCTCCATGTATTGACGTTCACCGCTTACGACAAGGTCGCTGTTGATTTCCATCGTCCACTCATGGTACAACTCAGCACTGAACTTTTTATGGAACAATTTCTTCCGGATGAGGAAATGCCTGGACCATTGGATAAGCTGGAAGCTTTGGAGGCATTGTCAGTTTTGCTCTTCCCCACCACGGGGTCGTCTCCTCTAAGCCTGTTGGAGCCTAGTGTCATGACGTCACTTGCCAATGCTATGAAGCAGACGCATGATGAGGCATCCTTGGGAGTTTCCCAGGGTGGACAAGCTGGCAGTGAAAACAAGAACCTTGCAGACCAAAGCCGAATTTTTGTAGCCAAGCTCGCATTCCAACTGGAGCTACTTCCGAACAAGGGGCTTTGGGAGGCGTTCGTGGCCGATACTCTTCAACGACACTCCCCCACATTGAAGAAATCCCCTTCCAACGGGAAGGCATCTATTGCATATATGGCCTGCTTGGCATCTAGCGGAGGATCCAGAACACTTCGGTCGTCTTTGTCTTTGGGTATGGAACCGCTTCTTGATTTCCTCGAAACGCGAATGGATGACAATGAAGATACAGCTGTGGCGACCCATGGTATTGGAGCTTTTTTGTCGTCTTGCCGCGTTGCGGTAGATAGGGCAGTTGAGAATGGAGTTACGCTTCACCCACATCCACTGGAGGCACACTCAGGTAGATTGGCGTCGTTGCTGTTGGATGCTTTTGAAAACGCAGGATTGTCAGAATCTATCAAGGTTGGGGCTGCTCGGGCGTTGGAATGTTTCCTGAATGTTGCTTTGGAGGAACAAGTTCAAGAAGAAACTTTGCAACGAATTTGTTCATTCCTGAATAGACTCTTGGCGCTACTTGCCAACACCACTGAGAGCAGTCATGACTATGGCTTGATCCTTGGAAATCTTCTGGGAGTATCCCTAAAAGTGCGATCTCAGGGTGAGTCTAAACTCCTATTGTACAATGAGACTCTGGAACAGTGTATCAAAGATCAAGTGTATGGACAGCTACTTCAAGCAGTCGGGCAAGGTGTTGAAGATGTCTCCCGGAAGCATTACCTTGGTGTTCTAGCGAAAGCTAGTTCGAACGGAGTGGACGTTGCTGGACCAATCATGGGCTCGTGTCTAGACATCCTTAGTGACACACTTCAAAGCAAGGGACTCATAGCTGCCGTTCAACCTGCAGCCACGGTGAAACACCTGCTCAGCCATGGTGGTGAAACGTCAATTCGTGCCTATCATGACAGCCCTCAGGTTTCCAACGTATTCGATTCACTTGAGAGTTTTGCCAGAACAAGAGCCCGGCCAGAGCTTCGAATCAGTATTATCAAGCTATCGCTCCCAGAATCTGACGAAGAGAGACAGCGACTGAGCACTGAACTTCAAGCTGCAAAAACTATTGTCGCCAGTCTGTTGCCAGCATACAAACAGTTTGTCCCCCCTCAAATTCTGATCCAGTTGTTAAAGACCGTATCTGATTCCTTGCCACCGTTGTCTCAGATTGACAACTTCAAGCTCAGCACCTTGTTGCCCTTCCTCGGCGAATCCTTGCGAGTGTACTGTGAAAACAAGCCGACTAGCGAAGAAGCAGATGCGACAGTCATTCGTAGTACTGCCTCGTCGATGATGAATGATTTGGCTGACATTGTTACGAGTACTGATTTCGATCAAGATACAAGAAGTGTTGCCCTTTCATGTTTACGAGAAATTATCATTGTTGCAGAACCAAGTGAAGATTGCCTAGTCGCCCAGATTGTCAAGTCGGTTATCAGCCCAGTCCTGTGCAGCACTGTCGATTCTACGAAGGTCCACGACTCGTTGTACTTTTTGGCCACATTGGGCTCTGCGGCCGCCAGTCGAGGTGGTTCGTCTGGCAAAAATGCCGATGTTATTGCCGACTTCTTGTTGACTGTGGCGGCAAAAGGAAACGCGCCGATCCCATTCTCAGAGTCTAGCGGCACCTTTGATACAGGAGTTTACGACCATCCAAAAAGTGTCGAGCTTATCACGGCCTCCGCATATGGTTCGATGCTCCTACTTTCAGCGCCTACCCCAATCCCCAGACAGAGACTCACACATGCCAGCTTCAGGTATCTCGAAGAAGGAAGCAAGACACTATCTGGAGATGCTCCGACTTCTTCTATCCCCATTGGTATTTTAGCAATTGCCAGCCACATTATGTGTACAACTGATATTGCTGCCATGAACACATCCACACTCACCAACGCAAGGAGTGTACTGCTAAGGGGCCTTCAGTCGGGTCTGTTTCAACCTGTAAATAGCGGGGAGGAAAAGCTCCCCATTTCCGCAAAGAACCAAGTGCTTGTGGCAATTCTCAAAATCTTGACTATGGTCAGACAGGATCAGTCAGAACTAGTTATGCCTATTGCCACCGGTCTACTACGTGTGTATGCAATGTGCGACACTTCAAAGGAGATCACTTGCAAACTCTTGGCACTGCAGTGTCTTGATGCCCTGGCTAAGATGCCGAATGTGAAAAGCAAAGTGTCTACTGTTCAGCCAGCTGTCGTTGCTCTGCTGGCTGCTGCCACGAATCACCCTAAAGGAGTATTGCGCCAAGCGGCTGCCGAAGTTCGAAACACATGGTATGTTTTGGAATAACTTAAACTATGGTCTCCAATTATCTAGTCGTTTGACTAGATCATCGTCACTGCTAGCATGTACATCATTATGGAGTGCAGTGAGGAAGTGTCGTTTCGATACAACGCACCCTGTTCCATCTTCCGAGAGCGCCCGAACAGCAGCAGCACGGCAGAGAGCTGCGAGATCAGCTCCACTGAATCCGTGCGTAGCTTCGGCGATTTCTAAGCACAATTCATTCAACAAACTGTTCTCTGCCTGGTCTTCTTCCAGTCTCATCTTTGATGCGTGGACTTTGATTATCGATGCCCGCTCCGATGCAGTCGGCAATCCTACATGAACCACGCGATCAAACCTTCCTGTTCGTAGAAAGGCTGAATCCACCATCCATGGTGTGTTGGTGGCACCGAGGACAACGACTCGATTGGCGGTGCCCCCCGCGTCCTCGGATGATTCAGAGTTGAGCTTAGCATGTTGTTGTACCTTTGACCATTGTTGAATTTTATCCATACACTGAAGCAAAGTCGACGCCAATCTTCCACTGCCACCTCGGCTTCGTTCCGTAAACAAAGCTTGGAATTCATCCAGGAAGATAACCGAAGGTGAATTCTTCTCTGCAAAGTCAAAAGCAGACACAAGCATCTTCTCACTAGTTCCCACTTCTGCCTGTACCAGGTCACTAGATCCCAATGAGATGAAAGTTCCACCTAAAACTGCCGAGCCGGCCGAGTGATTTTTTGGTGCCCGCAGGAGACTAGCCAAAGCCTTTGCCAATATTGTTTTTCCACAACCTGGTGGACCGTACAGCAAAATCCCAGCAGGTGGAGAAAAGCCAAACCTAGCCAACATGCGACGTTTCCTTGGGTCCAGTGCCATTGCGTCTTCCAAAGACTGTTTTGCTTTTTCATTTCCTCCAACGGAAGCGAAAACATCAGATTTTATACCTTGAGAATGTTGGAATTGCACCTCAGCGAAAGGTGCCGTTTGGGCCTTTACCCTGGCAAAAGCCGACTCCAACCGCTGCAGGGATACAGTTGTTTCCTGTGTCGTTCCCAATTCTTGAGAAAGCATGTTGGCAACCGACTGAAACGCCCCACCCTTGGCCCAAGCTGCAGTAGTCGCCAACACAATCAGGGCACGTTGGGCTTCGTCGTCTAATTCTAGCTTGGCTCGCGAGAAAGCATGAGAAAAGGCAGCGTGACGCGTCGGACCCGTTAACGACGGTAATCGATACCTTGCTCCCACCATGGCATCAAGAATCGTTGCTGTACCCACACTAGATCGCCATCCATCGTCAGGACACGTCACAATGCCTACTAGACAAACTCGGACTCCTAGAATCTGACCTCCACTTCCTGTAGGATGATAAAGCTTGTTCTTGGTTGGAAAGGGGAACCCACGAACCCGGTCCATTCGAGAGGTGATTGCTTTCAAATAAGACGCTGCGAGAAAGTAGTATTGAAAGGTATGAGTTTTTTGTGAACAGAACACCACCGTGTCATCCATTTGAGTGTACGTACCAATGGCATTCCATACAGGAACCGCAGCATCCCCCGCACTGGAAGTATTGGAGAGTTGGGCAGGTAGCAATGTCTCCAATTTGTCAATAATAATACAGATAGGTTCAGCTTGCATAGCGGCATGAAGAAGCCAACCATGAATCATTGATTCGAGGGCCGTATCGGCATGAATCCCATATTTGGCCAAAAGAGGTCCTCCGGAGACAACATGTACTAGGGAACAACCGAGGTGATACTGGGCAGTGGCTCGGACCAAACACGTTTTCCCTTCTGCATGATTGGGAGAATGGACAATCAATGAAGCCGATTCAAAGGGGTCTCGGGATGCTGCTGACTGGTTCTTGGAGGAGACATCAGAGGGCAACTGCGTTTCGATCGTGGGATCCTCTTGCGATTGCATCTTCCAATAGGCACTTGCTCCGAGTTTTATCCGTTCCTGACGTTTCCATGACATGCGATACAAGGATGTAGCATCCGAAGTGGTTCCAATCTGGATGGTTCGATCAAGTTGAGATTGCATCCGCAACGTCAATTCGCGAACGGTTGTGGGGGAATGGTTTCCCAAGACTTCCTGACAAAACTCTTCTGACCACGCAGCTTCCGCATTCGCTTCTCCTAATAACTGAAATAAGCGCCGCTCTCTATTGAACCATTGTGGAAAGGACTTTTCTGTTGTTGGGACTATCGATGTTGTTGTTGTTGTTGTTGTTGATGATGATGGAATGGAGGCAGGGCAACAGGGGAGGACCCGCACCAAGGTAGCAGCAGTCATCAAAGGCCGGCATGGACGATCTGCACCAGCATCATCCGGCCAAGTCCTTTGGGCATAAATTTGAACAAGACAAGGTAATGGTTTCAGACATGTTGGATCGTTGGTGAACAATCCACAAACTGGAAGGCTTTGTTCCTGTGTCCCCTGGGTTTCACAGTCATCTGGTTCATTGCTCAGAGACTTGCCAAGCGGTTGCGAATCTCCCACCACTTGCAAATACCCGGTGGCTAGTTGCTGCTTTGATTTGGATTCATTTGTATTTTCACATTTCCACACTATCGTATAGGATTGCTTTTGTGCTTGTTGCTGGAGGAGTGGAGTCAAGTTGGTGGGACGCATGTACTCTTGCAAAGCACTGCGAACCGCAAAGTTTGAGAACGTTGGAGGCTCATTACGCAAGACTTCGTCCCCTGGTTGCAATGGAAAGATCAAGGGGGTAACTTCTACAAGCACTAAAGGAACGACAGAGGATCCCCAATACAACGAAGTCATCTCCACACCATTTCTGAGTGGTACGAGTACCGGTAGGTTGAGTTTTGTGGTGGTGGTGGTTGTGGAGGTTCGGTGGAATCGGTCGAACGAGTCGCCCAAACAACATACTCCACCACCCCGGCAACAACTATAGCTCTATTGCAGACAAGCTAGAGTACGAGTACTCGAACAAAGTACCGCATCACAATCTGTAACGTAGTTTATAGGAAACATTTGAAAGTCATTGTACATGACAAAAATGGCTCCTACTACTAGCTTCGAACCAAGAAGAATACAGTCTTTCAATGGTTGCTAGCAAGAATGGTAGAATGGCGTTCAATCATGTACCTAGTTATTCGTAGTACACTCCAATGTCTTGTCAAATCACCGATCAAAGATCATCAGCCAAATCCAACACCAAATGCTCTTCACCTGGCTTGAAGGCAGGCTTTCCCAAATAGGGGCAGGAAGCACAACGAAAGGCATCTCCCAAATGACACTTTCCACAAGAACTGGAAGGAGCATTTTCTCCATGGGCATGATCGTGATCGTGGTCATGATCAGCACGAGGCTTTTCTTCGGCACGTCCACAGGTACAATTCTCACAAGGTTCGCGACCGTCGCAGTCATCTCCTGCCGTTCGTTCTCCCATGGCAGGTGGAGGTGCCAACAAATTGGTTTCATCCAAAAGGGCGTCTTCATCAATCATATCATCATCTCCCAAAGTAGCATTGTTAGTAGTGGTTGTGGCTAGCTTGACACCTTGTGAGACTTGTGCTCGCTTGGCTGTCCAAACACGACTTTGATCTGCCAGTCGTCGCTCCGAGGCCAAGACGAGGCCTGACAACAACATGGCGTTGGAGAGAATAGTGGCAGCTGCATCCGACTCTCCCAATACTTGAACAGCCACAGAGGCATCATCTGTCAATACTTGAATCCAGTGTGCCAACTCTGTGGGAGGAAACACTTGCGGATTGGTCAAATCAGCCGCGGACAAAACCATCAAGAGCGCTCGGAGAGACTGAGACGACCACTTGGAACGAATGGAGGCCAAGTCCTCTGCGGTCTTGGCTGTAGCTACTTCTGCAAAGGCACCAGCATCTTGGCTCTTGGCATCTCCAACATGAACACACAACGAGGACATGTTTGTTGTCGTATTGACGATAAAGAACAGTGTAGGGAGTTAGGAGTAAAGAGTTAGTTGTGAAGCTCTGCAGCATGAATTCTCGTTGGAAAATCTCTGCGCAGAGAACGCGAACCGCATAGAGCCTCTTCGAAGGTCGAATGAGTCCATTGTTGGTCCGGCCTGTCAGGTTCTGTAGGTCGTCCGACAACTAAAAGCGAGGGTTCCGACGGAATTTCCCTCCGACAAGAGTACCCGGATCACTCTGCCTGTAGATGTCAGTATATCTGGTAGCGTTGAAGTTGGATCTTGCACCTTGTGCCACAACCACAACAAATTTCACACCAACAGCCATAATTTACGCCCATACTGTACGAAAATATGAATTTTGAAGTCACCCCCATCGCTGCAGTTACCGCGTTTTCGGTTCTCATCACTTCCGCGTGGTTTGTCAAGGGTCGAGCAGGGAAGAGCAAGTCCTTTGCGATCCACAAGAAGGATTGGGAAAAGGATCATGTCTACTTTTACACCTTTGGGGGTTCAGAAGATCGCAAGCTCAAATCTTTCAGCCCCTCTTGTCTCAAGTTATACACGTGGCTGAAGCTTAGCCGCATTCCGCACACAGTCATCTATGGCATTGCACTTGGACCGACTGGCAAGGCCCCGTTCATCGAATTGAACGGCCAAGCGTATGGAGAGTCCACTTCCATTGTCAAGATGCTTTCCAAGCACTTTGGCAAGGACCTCGACGCAGGTCTGTCCAAGTATGATCAAGCTGTAGCCACTACCGTGATGAGCACGTTAGAATACGATCTCTACTTCATGGAGGTGTACTCCCGGTGGGTCGATAACTCCATCCCCTTTCGTGATCGGTGTCTCTATGATGTCCCAGCTCCAGTGAGGGTTGTACTCTTTCGCTTCCTCCAGCGAAGCGTTATTGCCGCGTTGAATGGACAAGGAACGGGCAAGTTGAGCAATGAAATTCGCCAGCAAAAGGTGCATGACATGTTGGATGCCCTCGTTGATATCCTTGGTGACAACAAGTTCCTCTTTGGCGACACTCCCTGTCTTGCAGATTGTTCCGCCTATGGACTCCTCGCTGGCATGCTATGGGGAGGAGTGGACACGATGGGCAACAACGCAATCACTGCGCGGTCCACCTTGGTCGCTTACGTCGAGCGTGTGGATGAGCTGCGCAAGAATGCGGAGGCTGAGGCCAAGGCGACCCAACAGAAGTGAGCAACATACAACATGTAGATGACACACCCATCAGCCATGAGATGGGTGAATTCATCTTGCTCACTGGAAATCGAGGAGGAGACAATGAGCCATTTGTTGTTGTCACGGTTAGTACTCTAGTGAATAGTATCCCGATCTACCAAGTACTACTACTACTACTACTACACTTGGGACTCTTCCACTGTTTTCCAATCGTAACTCATCGAATAGGTT
>WXVQ01000160.1:993-51153 GCA_013372465.1 Nitzschia sp. Nitz4
AGAAAAGCAAGAATGGGGGGGGGGCAAGAAAAGTAAGAAAAGTAAGAAAAGCAAGAGTCGCGAGGTGGCAGGGTAAGAAAAGCAAGAAAAGCAAGAATCGAGGATGCCGGCCATTTGGACCAGCCTGCATAGACAAAAAGCACGCCGGCATGCATTCTTCAAATAAGCCTGGCACTGTCGCACCACTACTTTTGTCAAAATGTCTACTTAGGGGAAATCAGAAAAGCAAGATTTTATGATAAAAACAAGATTTTGTGGTGTGTTCCAGGCGCGAGCTATTTCCTTGGACGCACGAGCTACTACCACTGCAGGTCACCAGCTAGTCACGAGTGTTGTCGAGCCCATCAGGAGGCTTGCATGGCTCATGGTCTGGTTTCGAATGATTGATTGCTGATGCCATTAGTATAATATTAGGCACTAAACTACCGCATGGAGACCCTTCATCACTTCCAATTGCCAGTGATGGCTGCCCCTGCCCCGTGGTGTGTTGGTCATGACCCGTTGTCGTCCTTCTTTCCTTCTCTATCGGTCATTCTGCCCAAAGAGACAGAGGGCACGTTGGACACTCCACTCAACCAGTGTTGTAACAAAAAGAACATGGCATCCAGGGACACTGGTCGAAGGTTTGGGTCACTGGTTTGGTCGATTCGCACCAGTTCGTTGGCCCACCATATGGGATCCATTTGTGCCAAGGAGAGAGGTGGTGCCTCTCCTGGATGCGTGAAAAGACTTTCGTGCCGCAATTTGGATTGCCAACGCAACCACCGTGCGTGCACACGAGTCACATACATAATCTTGACGCTCCGTACATTCCACGATACGATGCGAATACAAATGAAACGCATGTTCCGCATTAATATCTGCCACTGGAGAAGAAGGTCGCAAATGGCAGGAGCTTCTTCGACGGGAACCCCATAACAACACAGCTCGAGATGGTGGACACAGCTTGTTGGGCTGGAAATTGGATCCAACAGAGGCGTCAAAAGACGGAAATTGTGCTTTCCCAGTGAAAACGAAAGAGTCTGAATGGAGTGATTTTCTTCCATCGCCCGGAAGAACGTTTGAAGGTAGGAGGAATTGGGTTGTTGGTGTAAATGGGGCTGTGGCTGTGGCTGCAGAGGAGCATTCAGATCCAACTCCAACAAGCGCAGCTGACAGGATGAACTGCGAATACAATCGGAAAGGAAGCTAAAGGACTCGGCTTCTTGCGAAGATATGTAGGGATCTTGGACCTTCAAACTTTGTAGTTTTTGCAATAGACATACTTGTTGCATACATTGGGTTCTCACTAAAGGAGATGCCCCTTCCTTGACTCGAAGCGTAAACGATTCTAGATTGGGCAAGGACAGGCTTCTTGGGAAGCAGGCGTCGCCAGGATGTAGGGTCAGGGTGATTCGAGTTATCCTGCATGCGAGAAAGTCATCCTGGCAAAGTTGGAGAAAGTCAGAGAGTCGAAACGAAATCCCCGTGAAATCAAGTTCTTCCAGGTTGGACATGGCTCTCAGTGCTGGCATCATATGTCCAGGTGACACTTTGGGTTCTCCCAGACAAGTAAAAGCGAGGCAACGAACCGGTCGACAGAGTGATAGCCATGCCAGATCGCAATCCAGATTGGGTTCTTGCGTCCAAAAATAATGAACTTTCCAGTCTCGGTCTTGTACCAAGAGTCTCGTTACTAGATCCTTCAATGTTTGACTTGGAATGCATGTATTGAATAGTTTCAGAGTATCAACATCCTGTCTAGATACGGCAGCTTCCAATTTAGCCACTAAATGCTTGACTTGTTGATCATATTCGTCCTCTTCTTCTTCCTGAGAACTGATATTCAACGTGAGTACCCACCGTTTAGAGTCAGCTGGCGCTGGCCATGTAGAAATATCCTCTGGAAGAACCTCTCGTTTATGACCACCGTTCAACGACACCAGCATGTTGTTGTTGAGATGATCCCTGAGGCGATCTTGATTCTATGATGTTGTTGTTCTTGCAATCAACAAGAATGTGGTGGATCGTCTCTTTTTTGCTGCCAGTATCGTGCCAGTATGTCCTTGTGGGACGACCTAATGCTACCGTACGACAGGTTTCATGAACTGCAAGTAGAACAACAACGACACGACAGGGATGATTCCACCGATGGGTCTCAAGCCGCCAGTCCCCCAAGAACCGAAGCTTCTTGATTCCACCTCTCGAGCTCTCCGAATTCCATTCATAGAGCTCGCACAATGGTCAGCTCCCTAATGAACTCCACGTGGAAATACACTTGTCTTGCCCACCACCCGTCAGTCGATCGGGTCGAAAAATGGCGCGATACACCATTCATTTGTTCGTACGGCAGAGAAATGGTTCCTATCCACGTCACGAATCTCTCCAACCATTCGACTGCCTCTCAAAAAAAAATACACACAACAGAAGAAAGACCCGACGAACGAACCCACAGCGGAACGATTGTTGGGGAACCACCACAGACTGGAAAGAAGACATCATGGAACAAGTATCTGTCAATTGTTTGGACAGCAAGGTACGTAGGGATTGTTCTAGATTGCGCCTTGATCGGTTGGTCTATCTCAGTTTCCATCCCAGAGAAGAAAATGCTAACCTTTCTGCATTTGCATGCAAATTCCTTGCCTATTCTTAGGGCGAAGATGCCTTGTTGTACCTCGCTGATTCCTCTTCGCCGATTCCCGCCAAGAGCTTTGGAGCCCCCGTCTCTGTCTCGGGAGAAGTTGTCTTCAATACCGGAATGGTCGGATACCCAGAGGCCTTGACAGACCCCAGTTATCGGGGCCAGATTCTGGTCTTGACGTATCCCTTGATTGGAAATTACGGAGTTCCGGATGAGTCCATGCAAGATGAACATGGCTTGCCATTGTACTTTGAGAGCAAGGAGATTCACATTGCCGGACTTGTCGTGTCTAGCTACTCTTGGGAGCACTCGCACTGGGCTGCACAAACCTCCTTGGCCCAGTGGCTCCAGAAGCACAACATTCCTGGTATTTATGGAGTGGACACCAGGCAGTTGACCAAGACTTTGCGAGAACATGGAAGTATCTTGGGACATTTGACTGTGGTACGTGCTGCTTTGAAGCTTGCTATTTGAATGATGATGGTGTTGTTGTTGGTTCGCCGTGTGTGGTTGGTAAAGGTTGTGACCGGTTCTCTATTTGGATATTTTGTGACGATGATAGAGAAAGGACATGACAATGCGGTTTCTAATGTATCCACATTTGATATTGTGACATGACAGGATGTTGGTCAGGATTATTTTGGATCTCCTGCCACCGAGGACCTCTTTGTCGATCCTAACAAGCGAAACCTTGTTGCCGAAGTCTCTACCAAGGAAGTTGTGTATTACGGAAAGGGGCAGACTCCCACCATCCTTGCCTATGACTGCGGAATGAAGTACAACATCATTCGATACCTCGTCGATACCCACAAGGTGGAGTTGGCTGTGGTCCCCTTTGACTATGACCTCAAGGCCAATCCCAGCAATATCCAATGGGAAGGTCTCTTCTTGTCCAATGGACCTGGTGACCCAACCATGTGCGCAAATACCATCGAATCGATCAAATATGCCTTGGAATTGAGTCCTCCTCGCCCCATCTTTGGAATTTGTTTGGGAAGTCAGCTTCTCTCTTTGGCTGCGGGAGCCAAGACCTACAAGCTCAAGTATGGAAACCGTGGTATGAACCAACCTTGCATTGATTTGCGCACAGGACGTTGCTATATTACTCCCCAGAATCACGGATATGCCGTCGACAGTGATTCTCTTCCTCCTCTCTGGAAGCCTCTCTTTGTCAATGCTAACGATCAAACCAACGAAGGTATCATCCATACCACCAAGCCTTTCTTCAGTGTGCAGTTCCACCCTGAAGCCAGTGGTGGTCCCTTCGATACCGCCTTTTTGTTCCAAAAGTTTGTCGGAGAAACTCGTGGAGAAACACAACCTGTTGTCCTACAGGACGGTTTGAACTACCAACGCAAGACCTACAAGAAGGTACTTTTGGTCGGAAGTGGAGGTCTCTCCATTGGACAAGCTGGAGAATTTGATTACTCTGGAAGTCAATGTATCAAGGCCTTGAAGGAGGAGAACATTGAGGTCATCTTGATCAACCCCAATATTGCTACCGTGCAAACGTCGCAAGAAAAGGATGAAGCCAGTCGCGGAGCGGACCGTGTCTACTTTTTGCCCATTCGCCCCGATGTTGTCATGGATATTATCCATAAGGAAAAGCCCGATGGTATCATTGTCAGTATGGGAGGACAAACTGCTTTGAACGTCGGAGTGGAACTCTGGCGTCGCGGGGAATTGCAAAAGGCGGGTGTACAAGTATTGGGAACCCAAATCCCTGTCATTGAGGCTACTGAAGATCGCGAGATTTTCAGCGAGAAGTTGAAGGAAATTGATGAGACCATCGCCTTGTCCTACAGTGCCACCACTATTGATGAGGCCATGGAAGCTGCCAACAAAATTGGATACCCTGTCCTCATCCGTGCCGCGTATGCGCTCGGAGGACTTGGCTCTGGATTTGCCGCCAATGACGAAGAGCTAAAGGTCATGGCTGCCAAGGCATTCACCACTTCTGATCAAATTCTTATCGATCAAGATTTGCGTGGTTGGAAGGAACTCGAGTATGAGGTTGTTCGTGATTCCAGCGACAACTGTATCACTGTCTGTAACATGGAGAACTTTGATCCTTTGGGTATTCATACTGGTGACTCCATTGTTGTTGCCCCTTCTCAAACCTTGACCAACAGAGAGTATTTCATGCTTCGCCGTACAGCCTTGAAGGTTGTCCGTCATTTGGGTATTGTTGGAGAATGTAACATCCAGTATGCCCTTCACCCCGACAGTGAGAAGTACTGCATTATTGAGGTCAATGCCCGTTTGTCTCGTTCTTCCGCCTTGGCTTCCAAGGCCACTGGATACCCCCTTGCTTATGTTGCCACCAAGCTTTCGCTTGGCAAGAACTTGGTCTCTATTCAAAACTCTATCACCAAGACTACCACCGCTTGCTTTGAGCCCAGTTTGGATTATTGCGTCCTCAAGATGCCTCGTTGGGACTTGAAGAAGTTCAAGCGTGTCAGCAACAAGTTGGGATCTTCCATGTTGAGTGTCGGCGAAGTCATGTCGATTGGTCGCACCTTCGAAGAGGTCATTCAAAAGGCTTGCCGTATGGTAAACCCAGCCCTCGACGGTCTTGAGGGTGAAGACTCCAAGATCATCGACGATGACGCCGACTTGGAGGAATGGGTTAAGATTCCAACGGATCGTCGTCTGTTTGCAGTACAATTGGCACTTGAGCGCGGCTGGAGTGTCGACAAGGTCTTTGAACTCACCAAGATCGATCGCTGGTTTTTGTCCAAGTTGATGAACATCGCCACCATGCGAAGGGCCTGTAAGGAAGCCGGAAGTCTCCAGGCCTTGACTTCCACAAACGCTCATGAACGCCTCCGAGAATTGAAGCGTGCTGGATTTAGTGATCGCCAGGTATGTATTTCAAGCGGCATTCTCACAGTATTCATTCTGTCCATTCCTATCCTCTATGCTAACTTTCTCGTTCCAATTAGATTGCTCGCTATGTTGGACTAGCTGACTTCAGGGGAGAACAAGAAGTCCGTGAACTCCGTAAGAAATTGGGAGTTGTCCCTGTTGTCAAGCAAATCGATACTTTGGCAGCTGAGTTCCCTGCTCAAACCAACTACTTGTACATGACCTACTCTGGTGACGTTGATGATGTCAGTACTGACTTCAGTGCTTCGGAGAATGCTTTGACTCCTGGGTACAGATCATCTGTTCTCAACAGAAGTTCAACGAACATGGACTCGCCCTCTTTCCAAAAGCGGGTTCGAGCTCTTTCTACCAGTCAAGGTCAGGAGGTGCTTCGCACTGCCAAGGAGCGCGGAGTGATCGTACTCGGATGTGGCGCCTACTGCATTGGTTCCAGTGTCGAGTTCGATTGGTGTGCTGTCTCATGCATTCGTCAACTCCGCCGTGATGGGTTCAAGAGTATCATCATCAACTACAACCCTGAGACTGTCAGTACCGACTACGATGAGTCCGATCGTTTGTATTTCGAAGAGTTGAGCTTGGAACGTGTCATGGACATTTATGACAGAGAGTCTCCAAGTGGTATTGTAGTTTCTGTTGGTGGGCAAATCCCCAACAACTTGGCTTCTTCTCTCCATGACAGTGGCGCAAAAATCTTGGGAACCAGTGCACGTGATATTGAGCGCGCGGAAGACCGTGAACAATTCTCCAATATGTTGGACACCATGAGCATCAAGCAACCTCAATGGTCTGTATTGAACTCCAAGGAAGAGGCAGTTTCCTTTTCCAACAAGGTCGGATTTCCTGTTCTTGTGCGCCCTAGTTTTGTCTTGTCTGGTGCGGCTATGCGTGTTGCCGCCGATGAGACTCAATTGACCAACTTCTTGGAAATCGCGGCTGATGTGTCTGGCGACAAACCAGTTGTTGTTACCAAATTTATTGAGAACGCCAAGGAGATTGAGTTCGATGGTGTTGCCAGCAAGGGAGATATCCTCAACTACGCCATCGGCGAGCACTTGGAGAATGCTGGAGTTCATAGTGGAGATGCTACTGTTGTCCTTCCAGCCCAAAAGTTGTACGTTCGAACCATCAAGCAAGTGAAGCGGTATGCTGCTTCTATTGCCAAGGCTCTTCAAATCACTGGTCCTTTTAACATTCAATTCATGGCCAAGGGCAACGAAGTGCAAGTCATTGAATGTAACTTGCGTGCCAGTCGTACATTCCCTTTTGTGAGCAAAACCTTGAACCACAATTTCATTTCCTTGGCTACCAGTGCCATGGCAGGCTTGGAGCCCAAGCCTTACAAGATTTCTTTGTTGGATATTGATTATGTTTGCGTTAAGGTGAGTTCATGTATGCCGAGTTGTTCAGTTCCATTGCCAAATTGTGACTAACGATCAACACCCCCACTGTCCATAGGCTCCAATGTTCTCCTTCACTCGTCTTCGAGGAGCAGATCCTACTCTTGGTGTTGAGATGGCTTCCACGGGAGAAGTCGCCTGCTTCGGCCAGGATCAAAACGAGGCCTTCCTTAAGGCTATGCTCTCTACCACATTCCAAATGCCAAATAAGAATCGTTCGATCTTGATCTCCATCGCCACAGATGAGATGCGATACGAGTTCTCCGAGTCGGTGGAGATTCTTGCCAAACTTGGAGGTTACACAATGTACGGAACTCCTGGAACTGCCGCCTACTACAAGGAACACTTGGGCATTGAGTTGACAACAGTATCTAAGCCTGCCAACGAGGCAGATGATGGCGAGGGTACCGCCTTGCATGTTATCAAGGCTGGAAAGATCGACATGGTCATCAACATTAGCGACGGCACGATCCGTTCTGATGAAATTACCAGTGGATACTTGATCCGTCGTGCCTGTGTCGACTTTGGTAGCAGTTTGATCACCAACGTCAAGTGCGGCATCGAAATTGTTCAATGTTTGGAACGTGGTATGGACAAGCCCAAGGCTTTTGTACCTCGCCATATCGGAGAGTACTACACTATTCCTTCCATTGGATGGACCCTGCAATAAACAAACTACATGACGACGTATGCTCTAAAATAATGTGGGAACAATTGATATAATAGCTTCCTTGACTGATTTTAGCATGGTTCTGGTCGACCCAAATCCCCACGTCTACACGATGTAATCATAAGAGACAACGGTATCTTGACAGGAACCACAATCTAGAAATTCAATCGTCGAACCCAAACTACTTTGGTCTATGTCCCGGCTTAAGCTTGTCCAGCCTTGCTCAAGGTGGAGACTTCCGTCTTGACACCTTGCTCTCCAGCAGCCCAAGTAGCCTTGTTGTAGGAGAAAGTGTTGGCAGCAGTCAACTTGCTCTTGGTGGGCTCCTTCAAAGCGCTCCTTACGGAGGTAGCGGCTCTGTTGGCGAACTGCAATACAAAAATACAAACATTTGTTAGTCGAAGCACACATCACAATTCAAGTCCGATGGGTCAAACCACCACACAAGATCCCGGAAATCCTCCTGGCCATGGTGCTCGTTTCTTCTCCGTTTTCTCTCCAACAAGTCTTCCCTTGTCGCATTATCGTACCTGAAGGTAAGTCATACCGGCAACACGCCAGAAAGATGTGGCAGGGGCAGTCATCTTGATAATTGAATTGACGGAGACAAAAAGGCAAGAGCGCGGTGCTGTTGTGCCGATCCAATGGTGGAGAGAAAGATCGGGGCGCTGGCTCTACGGCGTTTCAGTACTACTCTCTACAAACCGGAACGTGAGCGTCGCGCGGCACAATCTTCGCCATCACAGTAGCGAGCTGGGTATCCTCCACGTAACCTCCGCCGTACATTCCCATGCCGCACTGTGACATGTTGGACCTCGAATGCGACAGTACCCAGGGACTATTTCAGTCTTGGGCTTGCCATGGATATCAACGTCTGAATTATTCGACTCAACGGCTACGAAGCGAACATGGTCCACCTATGGATACTGTTTCGCTTGAGCTAAGAAAGTGTGCTAATGTGGTACAAACAATGAATAATCAAATATTCTTACTTTTTCGTTACGAGTTGGAACCATATAGTTGTTGTTGTAGTTTTACAAGTCCGCAGAGTTAGGCAATGAGTAGGAGCAATTTATGATGAAGTCCTCATGGAATGTCGAGTAGATCTCGACAGTGTGCTTTGTCCATCCATGGAATACTCCTCCTCAGCTTCATCCTCAGGATGAGTATCATCCTCGTCATCACTGTCGATGGGCTCATCGTGGAACTCATCTTCATTCAATTCCTTGGCGTAAGGAGAAGTCTTGCGCCATTGAGAAGATCCATCAACCGAAGTGGCGCAGGTCTCTCCAGCAACAGTGGCACTGTCTCCCTTGAGGTTTCCTTCGTAAGGGTCAACACCCTCACTCTCACCTTGACGGCGCTTGTACAAAGCCAAACCAGCAGCCAGAACAACGATACCGGCGGCGGCAGCGGCAATTCCACTCTTGAAGCCAGTGCTTCCCATGAAGCTGCTGACGGCAACATCGCTATCCGAGACAGAGACGGTAGGAAGTCCCTTGGAAACTGCGGTGGTAGTGCTGAAGATGTTGGCAGAAGGAAGATCTTGTACTAGACCAAGGTAGGTGGCCAAGTTATCACCAGTGAAAGCCTCCTCGATCAACTCATCCAACTCGCGAACTGTAGGCAAGAAGATGGAAGATGGGTTGAACAACCCAGTGGAACGATAGCTGTTTTCAACGGGCTCGTCGAACTCGAAAGCGTTACGAACCAAGACAGTAAGGAAGTCATCCAAGTTTGTCAAAGAAGTTTGAGAGAACTCCGCAATCATGAATTCTTCCAAGTAAGCACGAGTGATTTCTGTGACCTCAGCGAACTCGCCGTCTTCAGGAATGCGGGTGAACTCTCCAGTGTAGGACAAGGCGTAAACAGTAGCCCGGATAGGGATAGAGTTCTCAGATGTAGGAGAAGGAGTGGTAGGCGTAGGGGCGATAGGAGCAGCGGTGGGCTCAGGAGTGACGGTGGGGGCTACACAAAAGAAAGCAAGCAAGTTAGTTCAATGTCCAATGCGTTGCACTCCCACGAAAAATCGGCATAACGTACCATAGGTTTCACCTTCGAACGTAGGAGAGGGGGAACCCTTTGACTTGGCAGATTTGGGTGCCTTGGTCGACTTTGTGGACTTGCCATCCTTTCCATCCTTACCATCCTTGGCCTTTGTGGACTTGGTGGACTTGGTGTTGTAAGACATTGACCAAGCGTAGTAGTCGTCGTCGATGTCGTCGGCAGACGAGTCTCCCTTTCCTTTCGACTTTGTACTCTTGAGAGAGCTCGAAGTTGGGCTGGAGGTCTCCATAGACATAGACATGTATCCTACTCCAAGGTTTCGTTCCACACCATGAGAAGCGCTGGCAGCGAGAAAACTGCAGACAAGCAAGGCCAATTGGAAGAGGGTGGTCATTCGGTTGCTAATAGCGGTCATCTTTTGTGTTGTCTGCTTGGGATGGCTTGACAGCTTTAAGCAAAAGTATGAACTTGTTGATTTCGTGGAAGGTTTTGTGACTTGGTATTTTATGGTAGTCGGAGCTGCGCGTTGATGGTAGCAATGTTGTGACAGAGGTGCGTTGGGTCGGAAAGACAAAAATGGGGGCCAAATTTGATGTCGTTCGACCAAAACGAGTCGTACGTGGGCTCGGTACTATGCCTACATGAAACGGTCCGAATCCACAGGACTTTTCCATCTGTATCTCACCCGGCTTGCGCGCCTGTCAAACCCGTAGGACAAATTCGATCACGACCGGATAGAAACGCACATATTTTTGGTCGGAGGATATCATGTCTGCCTACGTACCGACCGTACCTACCAGTTCTGTTTCAGCACGTCTGCAACTATAGCTCAACTAGAAGATTCCTAGCAATTGTAGATGCATCTGTGGCTGCAGTTTTCTAGTGTTTCAAAAATCTGTACTTTCACGTATCCATAATAGCCACAGACAACAAATTGTGCTCTCTCTTCGATGATCTACAATTGGGGTGTAACAAGTTCTAGTATACATGTCCCTATAACCAGTTTCACTGCTTCATTCTAGGGTCTCTCAACTCAAGATTCGTTCAACGAGTTTTCAATTTCTGCAACAGTGAGGCGACTAGTAGGTTCCTCAAGTGAAGACACGGAAGGCGGGTCAAGTATTTGAAAACTACTTGACGAATGTTCCCCGCGGTCCGACGAGGTTTCAACACTCCCACTATCGCCTCCCAAGGACTGGAAACCAAAACCCCTTTCACTTGCACTGTCCTGATAGTTTCTGGAGTCACTATTCGGTGAAATCCCATCGTTGTTTTTGGTTTGATTCATTGTTTCCTCTGCATCCTGCCCGTTGGAACATAGAATTTTAGACGCATTCCCATCATATGTTCCATCATATGTATCACCAGCATATGTCTCTCCCGTGACTGTACAATTCCCTCCGATTTGCTTGCCACATAAATCATCTTCTGGGACAGAATAGACAACCTCGCCATCGTACTTGCGCCGCCAAAGTACTACTCCTGCAACAACCAGTGTAAATCCAGCGGCCGCGGCAGCAATCACTGTGGAACTCGAACCTGAAGAATCCTGAGTTGGCGTTGACTGAACTGTAGCACTTGTAGACATCACGGACACATCGGAGAAATATACATTGGTTGTGGTGTAAAATGCATTGGAAGAATCAAGATCCTTAATAGTCGCAAGATATGCAGCAATATCATCAAGGGAAGTCTGGAGAAGTGATTCCAGTGACGTTGCTGAAGGAATGGAAGTAGCAGCAGGAGAAAAGTACCCACTTGAATTGAAAAGCAGGTGGACGGGTTGTCCGGATTGAAACTTGGAAGTAATCAAGACAGTTTCAAATTCCACCAGCTGAGTCTCCTCTGGTTCAGCGAGCAGGTCCAACATGAAATTGCTGAAAAAAGTATCGGTAACTTCCTGCACCTCAAGGTAGTCGTTTCGAAGTGGCATTTCATTTTCATCGATATCATACGATACAACGTACTGGGGCAGGTGAACCAGCTCCAGGTCGCCCATTTCTGTAGGGGCGGGTGTTTTTATGTTCACACTAACAGTGGCTGGTGTTGGAGCAGTTGCTGTAGGTGTGGAAACAGGTGACGAAGAAATAGGGGGTCGGGAGGCTGGAATACACTTGTTAATAACAATCGTTTTGTGACTGTACTATCAAGGAATGGGATACATACCTGTTGCGTCCTCAGACGAAGAACCCGATGCATCGTTAGGGGCACGTGTAGGAGTCATTGTTGGCAAAAATGTAGAGGAGGGGCTGCATGTTCCCTTGCTCGAACTCTTTGAAGACTTGGACGATTTGGTGGACGTCGAACTACATTTTGTCGACTTTGGGCTCTTAGTGCCATCCTTCCCATCCTTTCCATCCTTCCCAGCTTTCCCAGCTTTCCCATCTTTGCCGCTTCCCTTCGATTTTGCCGACGGAGCAACTGTACCATCTTTCCCCTTGCTTTTTGACAGACTTCTTTGGATAGAGTAAGTATCCAAACCCCGATATCCCTGCGATTTGGTCAAGGCACGACCCTCGCAGAAGGCAAGCCAAAGAAGGCCCGTTAGCCAGACGAAGATAGTTTTGTTTCCCATCATTGTTGGTCCCAAGCCATAGAAATACCCTTCTTAGGGAGGGGAACCCAAATGGGTTGTCACGCAGATTTGGGTAGCAAGGTGCACGATAGTGGAAAATGTGACAGTCGGATGGCGTTGAGTCCCCTCTACTACTTGTGAGTCATGTCTCACGTCTCATCAACAAGGAAACCACTGTTCGACACATTCGACCTCGTCGTCAATTCGACCGAGAAGATGAATAGCAAGAGGCGACGACGGAGCTCACCACTCACTCTACGAGTACGTGGAAAAAATCAGATGGAGGAGGCATGATTGTGACTCTCAAAGAAGTTGAAATATTTCTGCTACTGTTAGTTACCTGATGTACTTCTACTCAACAAAGATGCACTTGCATCAACACACATAGTTCATTTCTTATTCGAGGTCCATCAGATCCGTGGAAACGCTTAAATCGTCCATGCCAGAGGCCAGCATCTGTTCAATCTCGGCGACAGTTCGGTTCTGAGTGGGGCGAGAGGCTGATCTGTCCGATGGTACCTTGAAGTCTTGAATGGACTCGTCATCGTCAACCAAGTCTGCAGACAGCAGAGCTTCAATTTCCGCTACCGTCCTTGGTCTTGGTGTGCTTACACTGCTGACAACAGAGGCGCCTTCGTCCTTGGCAGTGGGAAGCGACTGCTCATCAAAGCTGTCGTATGACAATAGCGACGCAACCTCGTTCTTCGCTGTACCTGTACCTTGCTCAAGAGGTTCCACGGAGACTTCATCTTCCGACTCGTCCTCTTCATCATCTGAAACAGCTTGGTTCATGATACTAGCACCGGCGGCAAGTCCCTGGAGAGCCATTTCATCCAAGGATGGCCCAACTGAGATCTCATCATCAGCAGAGATAGAGGGGGTACTTTGAGGAATATCAGTGTTCTGTGTGAAGGAGTTTGGAGCTACCACGGAGGGAGGGCGATCGGTAGGCATTTCCCGGTCCACACCTTCCTCAATGGTTCCTAGAGAATGGTGACCTCGGAAGGGCTCTTCTTCCATTTTGTACCCAGCGTTCAAATCAAGGGAAGCACCGACAGAGGCAGTCTCGCCAGAGTAAGTCTCACCGGCAAAGGTTTCACCTGCAACAGTGGCATCTCCGGATTTGTTGAAAGGCTTGCCCATGTACTCTTCTGACTCTTCTTGACGACGACGCCAAAGGACAACTCCAGCAATCAACAAAGTACTGGCAACAGCAGCGGCGGCAATGGTAGCAGCGCTGGTTCCACTAGAATGACCGGCAACAGTGACATCATCGCCAAAGTAGACGGTTGCTCCTTTAAACACGTTGGAGGAGCTAATGTCGCTGGCAATGCGACTGGTGTATTCAGCCAAGTTGTCTCCTGTGAAGGCAATGACCAGAGACTCATCAAGTTGCTCGGTACTTGGGAAGACGGAAGAAAGAGGATCAAAACGGGCAATCGAGTTGTAGTCGACTACATATGGAACCCCAGAGATGTAGGTACTGGTGAGCATGGTAGTGATAAAATCATCAAGGTCGGTAAAAGCAGACCCCTCAAACTCCGAGTTGAAAAAATCTTCGAGATACTTGGCTGTTACGGCAGTGAGCTCAGCCAACTCCGCCCTTGAGGCTTGACGAGGACTGACCAAATCGTAGAGGACAGTGTAGTCTGTCAGAGCAAACGCCACTGAATCTGAGTGGGTAGGAGAAGAGGTGAAATCAGGGATTTCGCCGCTGACGGGGGAAGCAGTTGGCTGTGTGACTGGAGATGGAGGTCTCGTGGCTGTACAAATTCAGGATCAGAGCTGCGAGTGAACTGATAAAAACTTCAACAATAACGGTACTTACTTGGAGAATCAACACTGGAACTGGGGGAGACAGGGCTGGCGGTAGGTGCATAAGAATCTGTGAAGAGAATGGGAATTGAGTACATGGAAATAGATACTCAGAGTTGCAATTGCTTTCAAGGATACTTACACGAAGGAGAGGGTGTTTCGCAGTCACTAGAAGACTTGGAACTCTTGGTGTTGCAGTTTCCCTTGCCAGCCTTGCTCTTGCTGGATTTGGTAGTAGAGGGGCTTTTGGTCGACTTTGGGGCTTTGGTCTCACCCTTTCCCTTGGCCGACTTTGGTGACTTTGTTCCAGTTGGGGCCTTGGTTTTGCTTCCCTTACTAGCACTCAAGGAATAGACAGCCTCATCGTAGTTAGCACTGGAATAATCGGCTCCAGAAACATATTCGTATTCAACCTCTGGTTCACTGTAAGGCGTTGGGGCGTTGGTGGTGGCAGCATAGGCGGACACTTTCCCTGTAGAAACAGCGGCCCTGGTAGGAATGGTTGGAAGGTTGTCCACATGGCGACCAGCAAATCCTGTGGCAATCACAGCATGGGATGCTGCAGCGAAGCAAAAACCTTGAAATACTCGAACCAACATTGTCGTTTGTTGTTGTGGTGGTTGTATGATGACTCGAGAGTGCTTGTGGGGTGAAAGACTATCGAGGGTGAAAGTATGAACCGTTGGAGCACGGAATTCCGCTCAAGTCCCACTGTGTGACGCTAACTGCCGTCAGTTTCACATTTGCCTTTTGGCAACTTGGTGCTCTACATTTTACCGCTGAAGTTCATGAGGGTGAGATTTGTTGTATCAAATTTCGGCATGGAGCAGCACCTACTGTCAGCTTTTGTGATTTTTCATAATATGTTCTGCGCACCTTCTGGAATGTATTGTGAGTTGTGAGACGTGCCAAAATTCGACTCAGACGACACCAACCACTGCCTCTACCTTCATGAAAAGAACATTTGCTGGATATAAGTTGAAATACAGAACTACGGTGTCAAAATAGTGTTGAAGAGCTTCAAGCAAACGTTTCTATTTGATTCTGCTCATTGCTCATACTAGGTAGTACTGTACAACACCTTCAAATTGAATAGTTTGCGAGGAACAAAATTGAAGTTGTCGAACCGCCGAATCTTGTCAGTAGTGTTCTATGCAGTGTTTTTACAAGAATTCTTCACACAAACCATGCTCCTATACTTTTACATCTCAAAGAAGAGTTCACATTTACGACCGAAGGTCCTCGTCGTCAAAGCTACCTGTCGAGTCCATATCCAAGTATCGCATGTAGTGGCCATCGTCCATCGGTTGCACGTCTTCCTCTTCTTCATCGGAGTCTATGACTGATTCGTCAAAAGGCTGCTTTTCATCAACAAAGTCTTCTGAAGTGGTTTCCAGAGGTTGTGACTGAGCCATACTCTCTAGAGATTTCATGGCAGCTCTCAGGTTTTCCAATGCCTGCCCGTTGTCCTTCATTGGGGCACTTTGATGGCTATATCTGCCGGACATGGAAGAGTCGTCATCCCTGTATTTTTCGCGAATGGACTCTAGGTATGTTTGTGCATCCGATGGGGTTCCGAAATGATTTTGGCTTCCCAACTTTCTTGTTGCGATACTTCCTTGTTCTGCCTCCTCCAAAGCAAGTTGCCTATCAGTTTGTTCATCTTGTTGACGCGACTGACGGGAAAACATGAAACCCATTCCGACCAAGACAACGCATCCTGATGCGGCAACATAGATATACATTCGGGACTCTCCGGTGAAAGCAGAGGAGATTTTGGATCCAATGCCGGAATCACTAGAAGTAGCTGCTGCAATTGAAGGCTCGTCATTGACAGAAACTGAAACAGTGTATCGGAAAGGATTGCCTTCAGCCATGTCAGCCAAATCTTCAATATACCCCAACATGTTGTCGCCAGTGAAGGCTTCGGCGACGCGCTCGGCCAGGTTGGAAACAGTCGGAACACTTCCTGGGATTTCGAAGTAGGCAAAAACAAAGAATCGGGCAACAAGATCATTGGAAGTCTTTTGCAAACTGACCGTAACCTCTTGGAATACGGCAGGCTCTTCTTTGTAGTAAGAAGTTAGGTACTTCGTCAAGTGGAAGTCAGTGGCATCTCCGAGTTCAACGTAGTCGCCGTCATCCAAGTCTCCTGAATACAGGTTTCGGTCAAGAACATACGTGATGTTGAACGGAGTAAGCTCAATTTGTATGCTGTTTTCCGAGGCTGTGAACAAAAGTCGCAATTGTTGTCAGATACTTTACTATACATATCAAAGCCACCGAGGTGTGGTGCAGCATTCTTCCTGACTTACAATAGGTGGGGGAGGAGGTGCCAGTAGTGTCGTAATGAGTTGGAGCGAAGGTGGGAGCCCAAGTGGGAGCAAATGTTGGTGCCCATGTGGGACTTGCTGTTGATGCACAGGGGGCCTCAGGATCGTCGCAGTCTTCGTCAACATAGCCGCTGTCTGGACTAAATATTGCTCCATCATCTGCATCCTTGGAATTTCCTTTGGGAACCTTAGTTTCCTTGGGAGCAGCCGTCTTCTTCGCAGCCTTTGGCACAGGAGTAGAAAACTCATCAACGGCTCCGCCCCATTTCAATTGTCGATTGTTCTGCCGAAGGCCTCCTCGTGAGGTGCTTCCGCGAACAGCCTCAACAATGTGGTCGCCGAGCCCTGTAAACAGGGTCAACACTAGAAAAATCAATTGTTGCTTTTGAACAAGCATTGCAGTACTACTTCTGTTTTGTGAAAATATTCTTGCACTCCTTTCTTGATGACAACAAGATTGGGTTTTGTTTGTATGGAGTGGGTTTGGTTTTGGAACAAATTGTGGTGCAAGAAAGTGAAATATTTCAACATTGCCAGCGTTGGCGCACACGGCTATTTTGCCATGCATGTCCACCTTTACTTATGGGCACAGAAGTACATGCAATTAAGTAGAAGCAAATCGGCGCAGCTCTGTGATGGGCCGCCTGCTTCTGTACCGCGCACCGCCCACGACAACAAAGTGCACCACACCAGTGTACAAAGGTATCATTCTAGTGTCAGAATTATCAGTGAAACTTGCGCTCTTGTTTGCTACTAGTAGTACAGAGCAACTATGAGTACAATATAATGCTTGCAAGTGCTCAATCCTACTGTTGGTAATACTCGTATCGCCACTACCGATACCGATACTAGCAGCCAGTATGGTGATATTAGCACTGGCGAGAGTACTTGTAGGTTGATGGCATTTCGTAGTTTGATGCGGGATGTATTCCACAAACTAGATAGAATTCAACGCAAATCACTACGACTACTACTAGCAGCATCCAGTTGGCGGATGACTCCTCTACCTGGCTAGCTGCCTCTGGTTACAGGAACAATACAAAACACTTCCATCCCGACCGTTGCTTCTCCAGTTTTGTTGAACAAACCAAGGCTTTCCGTGTCACCTGCTTCTTTGGACGTTGATTGAAAAGTCTCTACTAGACCAGGAATCTTCTGAACAGCACCAGAAACAATCTTTGTTCCACCAGGCATCAACGCAAAGTGTCGAACAGGTCCACCAGTTGACACAAGAACCTGTTGGTTGGCAATCCGGGCACCGCCCTCTTGATACTCAAAAAACCTCACGGAACTCTCGGCATTCCCAGCAACCTTGTGTCCCCGGTTTGATACCCATATACCTTGAGCAGTGGCAACCATCTCCGCAGCTGCATTAACTGCCAATCCTACAAAGCGGAACAGTTTGGAGGTATCAAAGTAGGAGGGATCCACAGTAGGAACTTCCTGCAAACAGTCTGCCACAATCGATCCATCGCGGCGCATTTCGTAAACTTGAATGAGAGAATGTAGCTCCAGTAAAATATAAATATATCGTCCACTAGGGTGAAATGCGATCCGGCGGATGCGGTTGGGACTTGCCAAATACTGAGAGCCCAAGTTGGCCACTGCACTCGGGAAGGCCCGAATGGCTGCGACCTTGAGATTCGACATTGGTGTATCAGACACAGGTATCCCTCGCTCATTGACCAGGTACGTCCAGATGCGAGATTGAGGGGAGCAGTCGACTGTCAACAAGAACCGCCCATCGGGTGTATACATACAATGGTGCAGGGAGGGTAGGGAATAGGGATACTCAGTGTTTCGTGTGCCAGGCCGGATCTCTGGACTTTCCAAAATTTGAATAGGAGATTCCAAGACTCCACCATTCGCGGCAGCGGTGCAATCAAAAAAGGCCAGCTTCCCGTCATTGTGATGAGCTACAACCAGCACACTTCCATCGGGTGAAAACATGGCAAATGCAGCTTGGAAACCTCCAGAGAAGCAGGTCCCCAGCTTGGTCAAGTGTCCAGTACTTCGATCAATTTGATATGTAGTAATCATAGCTTGTTGCTCTGACATGAATGAAGTAAATGCATAGAGCAAATCCAATGTAGGATGTTTGACAACCCACTCTGTGGTTGGGGAATACGTGGACGAAGTCCTCATCGAAAAGAGTCCAGCCTTTACTGGTGGAAGTTGCGAAGCTTCGATCACAGGATCAATGATCTCAACTATTCGAATCAGGTTTCCAGTGTCATCGTCCACCTCCACGACCCCCAATTGATTGTCTTTGGATCCTAAGTACAAGTACATTGCTTCTGTTGTAATTAAGTTGCTGCAACAAGATTTTTTGTGCACACCGTCGTCGTTCGAAGGCGGCAGTCCCATATGCTTGATTGCGGGACTGAAATGACTTGGTCACCAGTTACTGCATGCTTGGAAGGATCGAAAACCGATGACATAGCGTAGCAAACTGAAAGAAACCTAAATATTAGTATTAGTTCTGTGTGTATCTCTAAATATCAGTGTATGTACACCGAATGAACACACCAACACAAGGAAGCTGCCCGTTGGCCAGAATATTCAACCATTCTGGCATTTCCTGGACTGCTCTGTGTGTAGCTTCTTGTTTCCCTATTGTCAAAATGCCGTATCGATCAAGACTTGGAATGATCCGGCAGAGGAGGCCCCTTCATACCAGCTTGTCGGACGAGGGCAGCAGCGGCCTCCAGCTTGGTAGGACTGGCTGTTAAGTGGCTCAATGCAACTGAGGACTCGGAAGGCAACGTAGGTGGCAGCGACGTTCTCCTCACAGCCCCGCCTCTTGGGTACCCACCCTTGCCAACAAACTCCCCTTGCGCACTTGAAAACAATTGTTTGCTGATGGGTATCACACCTGGTAGTGAGGACTTGGACAGCTCCTTCTCGTGCTTCAGAAAGGTCTCTCGCGTGTGTCGCTCGTCAAATAAGAGTGTTTCGATGGCATCTGACACAATAGTGTGAGTAGCCTTGTCAAGACCCCCGTCAATCAGTGGCAAAGATGCTCTCCGTTGGGCTTTGTTGGCGACCAGGTTGGTTTTGGTTTGCGTATCTTCTATCGAGAGCTGGGCTTCGGCAAAGGCCAATGCCTTACTGCGAATGTCCGTCGATGACCTTCTCCGGCTGACTTGACGACTTGGCTCACTTGCACTGGTTGCAGCTGTAGATGGAGAACCATATGTTGGAACCACAAACCCGTGGCGTTGTACACTCTGCCTCTGATCAGAGTCATGGGTTTCCTCGAATGTCCCCTTGTCAATTGTGCCAGTTCGTTGTCGACGTGTGATTTCTTCGCTATCGTACTTGTCCCCATGAGAAGGAGACAATCTTCGCTTGGCACTGGTGGAAGAGTCATCACTGAGTGTAAACTCAATCTTGGTTCTTCCAGGTACCGAAGACATGTGAGAGTCACCGCTGCGGCTTGGAGAGTAGCGTAGACCATGCAAGTCACCACCTCGGCGAAAGTGTGGATGTCGAAACACTTGAATACTGGCTTCAGTGATCTCCTCCAGGCCTCGGGACTTCCGAGGGCTAGCATCCGTTTCTTCTTCACTCGAAATAGCGGTGAAACCCCAGGCTTCCAAGGTCTCTACAAACTCTTCAAAAGAAGACATTTGAAAGTGTGGCTGGAGGAGTTCCTCCACAAAGGTTTGCACTCGCACAGCAAAGAACTTTCCATCTGGTAGAAAGGTAATAACGTCAATGTTTTGCGGGTCAGAGAGCAAAGTCATCAGAGTCTCTGGAAAGAGAAAGTGATGCCTGGAATCTTCAGGGACCATTGTTGGGGTCCTGGTTGGCGTGGCCAATTCGCCATCCGAAGAACTAGCATATCCTGTGTGTTGAGAGCATTCTGATACATCACTATGATGTACCAAGTGGCCGAATTGACTAGTTGCAGCTTGTATTAATGCTGACAAGCCATCATAAACGGGCATCCTTCCTTTAATGCAGAGGAAATAATGATTCCAAAATTGAAAGGGTGCGGGTGGACGAAGGTAAAAGGTAGGAAAATGTGGCGTCAAACACGTCGATACAACTAATAGTAACAACTGTGGGTCTAGACCGTCATTGTCGAGACGAGACGCCGAAGAATTTACCAATGTCTGCGGTCGAAGTTGGATGCCTCCAAGTTCCTCCAAAAGACAGGAAAGACCTGACGAAAGTCACGACGATCTCCCGTTTGCGTGAGTGGCGATGGTGATGTTTCCAACAGTCACAATGACTCAGAAGACGGAGATCGAGCCCAACGTTGTTGGAAGCAGATAATTACGGACAAAATAACGTCTAAATATTGATTTTCTTACGTATCTGAAATATTGTATAAAAGGTATCCGATGGATAACTCCTCCGACCGCCGCGAAATTCAGGAGTTGTCACGGTGACCACAACAAAACGGACCATCACCCCAACCCTGCAACTTTTCGTCGTGTACAACTTCAAAAGACCAGCAATACACCTATCATTGGTAGAACTAACTGCTAAACGTCTCTTAAGAATCATAGTGCCAATCGACTTTTTTAACGCATCCACAAGTATGGCGCTCCTGGGGATACTTGATCAGCAATTCTGGAGGGAATATCAGAGGCACTCTCCACCTTGAGGATATCGATTTCCTTCAAATCCAATTGGGCAAGGAGGTACTTCATGCTTCCAGCCAAGATGGCTTTTTGGTCGAAAGATAACTGAGTATCCAAGGCTCCCTTTCCTACCTCGGCAACCTCGTTCTTCATGAAGGCAGCAAACTGCATTACCAACTTGATCATCTTCTTGTCACTCACATTCTGACCAGCCCACTTCTTGAGGTCTCCCATAAAACTAGCACTCATAGACTTTGTTGCTTCATCATATTGCCCTTGCATCCAAACAAGAGTGTCAACCTTCCACTGAGGGTAAGAATCCGCCACCACGATCGACGACTTCTGCCATCCCTTCTTGGCCTTTCCAGCCTGAGAACGGAACTTCTTAAGGTTGCTGCGAAGGAATTGAGCTTGACGAGACAAGATCTTGTCCTCCTCATCAGCTACAGGCCAAGGAGCCTTAACAGCCAATCCTTCCTTACCAAGCTTCTTCCACATGCCCTCGGACCTGTAACAACAAAGTGAGAGAAGTCATTCGAATGCATACAAATGCCAATTGCAAAAGCAAACTCACCAGTGGGGGCAAATTGGGCAAATCAAAATGATAACAGCGTCGGCCCACTTTTGAACAACGTCCTTGTGCATGGGGATGGCACTGTCGTAGCACCAACTTCGGTATTCGTTTCTGGCAAGCATCATCTCAAACCAAGCCTTTTGCAAACCCTCGCGGAATTGCATTGCGCTGAAAGCCTCCTTGGTGGCAACAATCAAACGGTTGGTTTCGTTCCTCAAAACCTTGTCCATGAGGTTCAACTCTCCATCGGTTCGGAGTTCACTGCTGGAGAGAGTCTCTTGAATCCAAGAATCTTCGTTGGTCAAGTTCAAAATGGCGGTATCAGCAGTCTCTCGGCTGAAGTTGGCATCATCCAAAGAATCACCAGCATCGGCACATGCGAAACGGGTAGCATCAGCAGAGTACTTCTCAATAGTCTCGTTCATCATCAAGAAATTTCCCTTCGACTTCGACATCTTTTCGGCATCGACCAAAACGTGTCCGTTGGTGTAGTAACCTTGAGGCCACAGTTCAGGCTCTTCCTCCCAAATGGCAGCGTGGTTGAAGAGGGCCATTGTCAAGTGATTGGGGATCAAATCCTTGGCACTAACTCGCAAGTTCATAGGGTACCAGTAACGGAATTCATTCTTCATCTTGTCCAAAAGCTCCACAGAAATTGGGCAATTCTCTGGCACAGCTCCCTTGCGGAAGATGTAGTCAAAGACAGCAGGAGTCAAATCCTTGGGGTCAATCTTTCCAGGAGACATGGCGGAATCTCCATTCAAGTTGCTCTCTCCTTGCAAGTAGTGGGCGATAGTGTAGTAAGCCATGTAAATAGTACTGTCCGAAAGACTCTCAATCACCCAAACAGGGTCCCAAGGTAGGTATGTTCCCAATCCGAATTGACGAGTGCAGGCCCATTCCTTCAACCATCCAACGACATACTTGTAGTGATCCAAAGCCTTGGCATCATAAGCATTGAACTTCTCCGCGTCCAAAACGTGTTCACGGACAGCTTGCGACCAGGACTCCTCTCCATAAGCCAAATACCACTGATCAGTGGCAGCTACAACACACTCGTCGTTGGTACGACTGACAACCTTGGACTCAGGCTCGAAGTACAAGCAAGCCTGGCCGGCATCGATCATTTCTTGCTTGATAATAGGCTTGGCTTCGCTGACCTTCTTTCCCTTATGAGGACCAACCTCCATGACACCCATGGTGAATCCTTTGAGGTAAGTCTCATCCTTGGCTTGTGTCAACTTGGCCTTGTCATTGGGAGAAGTGATCTTGAGCTTCTCACACATGAACACAGCAGAGGCATCTCCATATCCCTCGATGGAGATAATAGGGACAACTTCGTATGGCAAGACCATTTGGTCGGTGATTCCAAATTTGGCACGGAAGTCTTCCTTGTCTTGAAGTGCCTTAAGACTCACATAATCATCTGGAGCGTCACTGGGAACTGAGGTGACAACTCCAGTACCCTTGGACATGCTGATGGTCAACAATGGAAGAGTGTAGACCTTTTCATACTTGGCCAAAGGAGCGTGGAGAGGGAGTCCCAACAACTCATCTCCGGAGAAGGTTTCCAAACAGGTGATTTTTCCAAATTCGTTAGAGTATCCTTGGTTGTCCTTGTAGATTTGGCAAGACAATCCTCGGGCGGATCTGGCACTCATGATGAAAATTTCATTGGTGGCATCAACGACGTATGCACCGTACTCTCCAGTTGGCAAAACGAAGCAGTTGGTTTGACCGTACATGGTCTCGGGACGAAGGGTAGCAGGGACCAAATAGACAGATTGTTCGGGATGAGCCTCCAACAAAGCTTGCATTTTGGAATGACGGGTAGAATCTTCAACGGGCAAGACCCTCAACTTGATCAATACATACTCCTGGGGACCAACTCCCTCTCCTTCGGATCGATCGTGATCTGCACAAACTTGTCCATCGACCAAAGAGTATACGTTGTTTCGCTTTCCGAAAAGAATCTTATTCTTGGCACGAAGAGTTTGGAATTGCCATTGAACAAAGGCGTCAAAGTATGGGTTGACGGCAGTGGTAATAAAAGTTCGTCTCCAATCAACTCCTACACCAAAGTTCTTAAGGTGGTCAACTCCGATGGGAGGGAAGTAGGACAACCAATGGTATGGGTCAACAAAGGCTGGGATCTCCTCAGCCGGAACCATTTTGGCAAGAATATTCCATTGACGCACAATTCCAGTTCCTGTCTTTTGGACCAACTTGGTCTTTCCTCCCTTGGACTTCTTGTCTACGTTGGCAGCCTCCTTGGCCTTGGCAGCTTCCTGGAGTTCCGCCTCCATTTTGGCTCGAACCTCAGGATCATCCTCTGGGAATTGAGGAGGAGTGCCGAATTGTTCCAATTCTGCCTTGAGCTTGTTGGCAGCCTAAGAAACAAAAACGATTGTGAGATTTTCGTGTATTCCAAAAGCACATTCACCATCTCTGACATGAAGGATTCTCAAACTCCACATACCGCTTGGATGGGCATCCCAGTACAGTGGAAGGCGAAGGGAAACAAAACATTTCTTCCTTGATGACGCTCAAATTGAGCTCGGAAGATGGCCTTGGTCAAGGAGAAAGCATGACCAATGTGCAAGTGTCCGTTGGAATAAGGAAAAGGAAATGTCACCAAGAAGTGCTCACGATCGTCAGGATTCGCTTCAAATGCCTTGGACTCTTCCCAGACTTTTTGAATATCTACTTCGTTGCTACGAAGAGCATCACGCTTGGCTGTTCCCTTGGCTTCTGCCATTGTCGACTACAAAGAGTTACAGTGGTGGTATGGCACCGGTAGTTATGCGGTTCTCAGAGCCGCTCGCTGTACTGACCACAAAGATTCTTCCTGAGAGTTTAGAACTCCAGTTTAGTATGACCGACGGCGGACGGTCCCCGTTGATTGTGCGGCCAGCAGTTTTTGTCGTAGTAGACACCCTTGGGACAGAACTGCAGAGTTGCTGATGTAGCTGTGGTACGACGGTATCACCACCTCACCATACTACAAATTCATTCAACTGAAATACATCCTTTCGGAATCATCGTGCTGAATAGGTACGTTCCTACAACAACATAACCGTATTGTAGATTCGAGAGGAGGGCAAGGGGATGGATGATGGTCCTCCTTCTAAGGAATCTACAAACGACGAGCCTGTTCAATATATTAATAGTAGAAAAACGTTTCCATACTGCTTTGTGGACAATGTTTGGTATCTCTCGCTCGACTGGCTAGTATTTCTAGAGTTGTCGACGCGATGCTATGGAAGCGTTTTGTTGTTGTATACTCTCTACCAACAATGATATGATTGTTATAGCTATTCTACTAGCACTAGCGACCTTGACTTGTTGTCCAAAGTCAGACGGAAAAATCAAACACAAGAGAGGTGGATTGTCTCCAGTCACAACATCAAGATTTTCCCACCGTACTCGTAACAGCGTCGCAGTGTTAAAGTATCACAAGACGGAGTGGAGCTGCTGTCTCGAATGATGGCACGATGTCATCCAATGCTGACAACGTGGAGGTAGAAATTCGTGGGCTATCAATGCGTTGTTGTACTCTCACCTACCTAGAAGAGTACTAGTACTGTCGTACCACCACCCAACAATCGCCAATGACGACTGGAGTACTCGCGGATGTTGTTTGGATTTGTGAAGAAGTCTATGGGGGACTACTTCTGCTGCTCTTCTCTCCATATCTCATTCATTGTCCAGTGGTCTTCTTGGCGAATCCAATGATCGAAAACGAGAATACTTTTGGCACCCGAAATGAAATTTCACCAGCTAACAAAGTGGAAATGGGAATGGTTGTCTTGGACTGGAGTTAGAGAGGGACATATCAACGACACAGAATGGTCGCATTTCATGACACAAACTCACAACTTCGGGAGGTTCCACCCACTGCAAACCAACCAGATTCGTGCAGGAAGAAAAAAGTTGGAGTTGGTTGTGAGTATCCGTTGTTGTGAAAATGCGCACACCAACAAGAAACAACTGTCCCCTTCTCCGACATATTTTTCACAACAACCGCAAAACAAACCCCTGGCTTCCAAGAACATGCAAGGCCTCACCATGCTTTCAAGATCAAGTCAACCCCTACGATGGTCGTTCACCAAGGCTCATCGCCAGCAACCAAATCAACCACCTCAACACAAACTTCGATCAGCGAGAATCACGTGTCCCGAGGATATTGTGAGGCATGTGGCCCGACCTCGACTTGTCAGATGATGGTGTTGATCCTCTCGTGGGTCCAAGTCATACTGCGAAGATTTTGAGGATGGGCGCACTTGAGGAAACAGAATCAATCGAATGAGACAACGGTCTTCATGTTTTCGACAATCCAGCCCTCATGCTGCTGGAGTCACAACGCTTTCATTTGCTTTCTTGTCAGTCCTACGGGTGGAACACACGGATACTGCTAATACCGACCAACACAACATAGAGAATAGAGATTTACTTGTATTACCTAGTAACTACCGCAAACACAAGTTCGTTCTAATTAGCCTAGGAATTTCCAGCCTCTCCAACAAGGCATACACCGTGAGATGGGTGTTCTCCAATGTGGATAGCACCATGCGATCTCCAGAAACCTCTTCCTCCACTCAGCATATATGAGGAGAGACAATGTGAGTTGCCTTTTCGTGTTAGAGACTTCATATTGAAATCGTTTCTCTCAGATTCCCTCCTGTCAACTCACAACAACTGCCGGCAAGGAATATTCTGCATATCCTTGCTGACATGTGCTCAAGAGGTCTTTCCATCATGTCGCGCGAACAATGGTCGGTTTCCTTCGGCGTTCTCCGAACGAATACTATTGTTCCTTTTGTTCATCCAAACTTGCTTTTAGTCGACATCGAAAATCTAGTGCATTTCGAGACCACTACACAAAACATTTCTACCATGAAAATCCAAAGAAACCTTACCTTTTCTCAACAGCTCCAACTCTCCCCTTGGTCTATGATTCAGAGAAACCTTCAACTACGAAGACGACAATCTCGACGTATCATTTTCCCCGAGGATTTTGTTAGATCGTATCCATATTGTGGTCGATAGCCCAAGGACACTGTCAGAGCTCTATACGAACATGCAGAGTGATACTGTTTGAGGGTAAATGTGTGACACTACAAGGATCTTGATTCTCGGGGGAAGCTGCAAGCAAGAAGGGAACCAAGGATTGAAAAAACCTCCTCCCAATTGAACAAACTCCTGAAGTTTTTTGTTTCTACTAGTGTACAAGGAATCCACAAAGTTTACACTGTCAATATCAGTTGCACTGGCACTTCCCTTCAACATCACCGTAATGTAATTTGGTGAATTTGAATGTTAACGATAGTTTTAGAATTGATGCATCGACCATTGTAGTTTTGTTTGTTGAAGGTGTATCAAAGGAGGGACGAACAGAGAGCATATGAAGTGGTCCTCCACTACTCACAGCTCCGAGATGTGAGTTGCCCTCTCCGTGGAAAGGTCTCAGACGGCGAAAGGGTGATTGAGCGAATGATGGAGGAGGAGTCACTCTTGTGAGAACGTGCAAAAAGTGCGACAACGCGACTGCGTGGCTAGTGCCTCACACAGCAGGCGCCATGGCTGGCGTATAATATGCGCCATTTCATGCGGTCCACTAAGTCGAGTCATTCTTGTCGAATCGCAGGGAACAGCCGATTCGCCTTGCAAGTTCACGATTCTTGCCAACAACAACGGCCTTTCTCCGACCATTCGCTCTCACAGATTCCATCAACCACCATCCATCACATAATTTTCACCTCTCCTCCAAGACAAGCAATCCAGCAACAGTACCATGTGGATTCCATCCCGAACACAACACAAGATCTGGTCTATTGCCAGAGTTCAACACCGCCTTCGAATGACAAGGGTATCCTGCCCTGAAGACGTTGCTCGTCATTCCACCAAAACGAAGTCCCCACAAGCTCAGGTGCGATGATATAAGAAAGGAAGGGTCTCTTTCGAGAAAAAACAGCAGAACAATGTCAGGTTGACGCAAAAAAGTGCAATAGATGGTATCCAGGAACAAGAAAAGCTTTCCCGGGAAGGTTTCTATCTACCTCTCGCATTGCTATCAACGACAGGGTTCAAACAAATCCGCTGTTGTTTGTACTTTATGTATTAATAGAAAGAACAAATTGAAACGAGAAATCTGGTTCATAGGTAGAGATACACATGCAAAGATGTGTATTGAGGCTAGCACCTGTCCGTCCATTGTTTTGGTTGGAAATATGCCTGGTGGGCCTTTTGTACTTCTTGTCGAAGGCTCTCAAACTTGGTAATCATGTCTGTTTTTCTATCGCTAGGTAGTAACAAGCAACGAACATAAATTGCTGGAACATCTTGCTAGTTATCCTTTTGACGACTTTCGATACTTCTAGAAACATCATCAATCACCACAACATATAGCACTTCGTACCTGTAGCCAATTGCAGGAAGTGGATACGCGTACTACCGGGTCCTACAGAATTTGCCGGTAGTCGCCCAGGAGGCTGTAGTGAATCTTCCCCTGACGGTTCTACCCCAAAGAAATAGTGGAGTACTACCGGTAGTAGACTACTGGATGGAGAGACTCCTTCCAACTTGAACTTTTTTACGCTGGAAGCTGCTGCAACATTGTGATGGCAATACTCTGAGTTGCCAGCAGCCTCATCCTCCAAATCAACCAATGCCTGGCAAGTGTCTGTCCTAGCTTGCTAGCTTGCTAACTAGGATGTCTAGGATGTCTAGGATGTCTAGGATGTCTAGGTTGTCGAAACTCTCTTGAACAGAAGTTCTACCCAATTCGGAAAGGTCACCCTGATGATGAATCAAGAGAAACTGTCAGAAAAGAAGGGCGAACAATCCATGTTCTTTGACACCCAGAATAGGAAACAACAATCACGTACAGTACCACTACTACTACACTGACATCCAGCCGCTAGTAGAAACATTGGCACCATGGACCATCATGGTACGAGTAGATATTACCCAAGAGGAACTTTCCAATTGTTCCTTTTCCTTTTGCTTGAAAGCGATGATGGTTGGGGAACCTGCATCCGATAAATTCTATTTTCTTGTATTCGTGAGCGATCCGCCATTCGCATCTCTTCCGGCGGGTCAAGACAAGACATCTTAATACCATATTTCCATTGTCAATAGCAGAAAAGAAACTGTCAGCGCAACCTTGATTGCCTACTAGATACTAGATCCAGTTTATCTTGTCAATCTCTCTTCGTATTGTAGCATACCGATCTTCCAATCCTGCAGCATCTTGCCATCGCAGTCCTTAGTTGATTGACATCCCCAGACTTACGAAGCCCGGAACTCAACTTCTTCTAACCCGGATTTGCAAAGGCCCCATGAAATCGTGAAAATGGCATCCTGGATTAAAGACATCGGCAGAAAAAGACTGTGAAGTTAGGTACTGAAACCCTTTTTCAAATTTGTCGCCACCATCACAAGCATGTATTTTATTTGGTATTGCGATGCTTGGGATCGTGATGAAAGAACGGCAATTATTCTTAGATAATGTTTCCTTGTAGTGGATTGCGTGCCGTGTATTGTTTCTGGCCTTTTGTATATGCCACTTGTTGGTGGCGAATGAATAAGGGGAAGCGAATGAGAACTCAGAGAGGAGGCATTCCTACCCAAGAGGCCCGTATGGTGGGAACGAATGTTCGTGGAATGCCCTCCTGCATGATTGAACGCCGATCAAGAGTGAAGTTGGCGGTTGCGGTTGGTAGAGAAAGCACGGGTACTTGCGGTACGGCTCGTGATGCGGCTGTTCGTTCGTGAAAGCCCTTTCCCTCTTGAGGGAAAATCGGGTACGAGCATGATGGAGGTAGCAAGGTCTGGAGAGAGAAGGATCCAAGTAGAGCCTCATCGGGATCGGAAGAGATTGCGAAGGCAAAACGGGATGAAGATGGTAGCTAGCAGTATTTGAGGAAATGGTGTAAAGCGTTCAAAATTGGTTTTACTAGGGTACAATAGTTGTAGTAATCTTAGCGGAAAAACTGCCAGCACACGGTTTGCTGGTTCTATGTTGTGTACATCTCCCCGTCCCACGATCTTTAGATCTAGGCCATTCTAGGAACTCGTCCTGGCTTGGATCGTAGAGAGATGGTTGGAGACATTCTGACTCCGGAAGGTCGACGTGCGCTAGCAGCAGCAGTAGTAGTCGTCGATCTCCTGGTGGTGGCAGCTGGAGCAGGTCGGCCTCGTGCAGCGACTCCTCCTCCCAAGCCGAGGTTCTTGCGAACAATTTGCCTGGGGGAAACAGCAGCTTCACAAGCGTCGACCATCCCGTACTCCCACTTGGCTGCGTGCGAGTCAGCGTCTCCCAACATCTTGGCGTAGGTGCGGGACTTGGAAGAGAGCAAGTGCGCCACTTGGCTGAGGCGCTCCTCGCTGAACTCATCCTTGAGTTTCATCTCGGCTTGCGCCTTGAGAACTCCTTGCACATACATGTATTGGTCTTCCTTGCGCTCATTGCCGTGGACTGCATTGGCCCATCGCTCCAAGCCTCGTCGCGTGTTTCCATGGAGACACCAGAGGTTCAACGAATCTTGAGCTTCTTGCGGTTCCATCCGCAGGTAGTACACGCCATCCAAATGGCGGGAATGTCCGTATCGCTCAGACTCCTTCGCAATCACTCGAGCGCTCGATCGAGCAAACTCGTAGTCCTTGCGGGAGTTCCAAAGAGCGCTGCGAATGTCATCCGGAAAGTCAAAGCAGGACTCTACTTCCAAGACCACTTTCGACTCTTCTTCCGCAAAGCTAATGTTCTGCCGAGGTCTTCTACGGTCTCCGACCTTCATGATTGATGCTACCATAGCTCTCTCCTTACTACTACTTGTGTGTGGAGATGGAGATTGGTAATGTATAAAACGAGGGTTTGTGTGTTGTTGTTGAACTTGTCAGGATTATGAGCAGGTCTTTGACTGACCCGTTCTTGCGGCTGCTTCTTCGGTGGGGCAGGGTTTCGTGCACGGACCGAATTTGTGCACTACTATGGCGGGTACTCCAAAGGACATACAACCGCTACTTGGTGACTCGGTCGTTGTCGGGGAAAATCTACGAATACCCGGTACCACCCCCGCTCTCGACCAACCAGTCAGGTGGGCCCATCCACTCCTCTCTCTTGTGGCTTTTGACAGAACAGTCTCGTTTCGCCGGTAGTGCGCTCTACAGGAAAGAACTCCGTACAGCAGAACCACGTACAACCACCACGACGGTTTCGGTGATACGACCGCAGTTCGCTTCGGTTGTTCCGTACTCCGATACCGAATGCTTCTTTGGTGATAACGTTTCTTAATCAAAACTCGGCGCTGTGACACGCCACAGGGTACTGGATGCATGTGCCGGGGTCATTTGGTAGCTATATGTAGTTATAGATTTCGCGTGCGGAGTCATTGAACCCCCGAGGGCTGCATTGGCATAGCCGGCCGCAGAATAAAATTTCCGGAAGTTCTTCAACGCATAGATGCATTTCTGTACCACCTCTGTCGAATCTATGCCGGGAAGGCTCGTTTTCCCTAGCCTTTTTCGGCCACCTGGCTTAAATGCTCATATACCCAGCAGAGTCAGCGCCAATAGGTGCTGACTCAATAATGGGGAAGGATAACGAGTGGTTCCATTCCCAAACAACAATGATATTTCCCAACCTCCATAGTTTCTATTCTTTTAGTACTCAAGATATATGTAGTAGTAGTAGAAAGGAGCAGATGCCTTATCACTCATGCATGGCGGATAATAACCGTCGTGGTTGTTGTTGAACCTTTTCTCTAGAGAAACGACCATGATGAAGATCAAGTATCATGCCATTTCAGAAGAGGGAGATTTGTTCATCATTCGCTATTATCTCGCCTAGCGAACTGGGTCGTTTCCACTTTTTCTGTAAGAAATTGGTTGTCAGCCACCATCGTGTAGAACATCATGGTACTTGCTTCTTCAAGATGAACCACTGTCGTATTACCGGTAGTATGTATGAAAAACTACCTATCACGTAATCCCACTACCGTACCATGCGAATCCGTACTTTCTTGGTTATCTTTCTTGGACGATATGGTTTTTTCCAAGTGGTGGACCGCACAACAACTCCCGGTGGGGTGGGTCTACCAATTCCAAACAACAAACAACAACTACCACTCGCGGTGGAATATAGACTACAACGTCGTACCGACAAAGAAGTACGCCTTTCTAGGTAACACCTCTACCGCCGGTAGTGTATCGCACTGCTGCGGCGGAATGCTGCAGGAAAAACACGGACAATTTTTCTACAAACATTAGTACTAGGTAGTACCCACTGTTGTTGCATGCCTGTTTCATCGCATGATGGATTTGGTGGTGGTAGGTTTGACAACAATCCAGAAAGCCTTCATGCAGTATCTGTTTTTGGAGGAGAAAGCAGGTACTAGCTAGGGTAGCTACATAAAGAACAGGAATAATAAAGTACTCCACGTCGTCATTTTGTGGTAGTGGGTGGAATAATCTCTTCCATGGGGGTAGTAGTAGTGCAACTGTATGTCAGCGAGCTACCGGTAGTAGTGCATCTATCTTCTCTTCACTACAGAATCCTACGGACATTCCTTGTCGATAATGGCGGACCACCGTACCAATACTCCTTTGACCGAGTCGACTCAAAGAATGAAATCCGGAGTGCACAGTTGCTGTGGAGGTACTCGTACCAGGTAGTTCTAGAATTGCTTCACAAAGTCATGCATTCCATCTAGTACAACAAGCACAACAACAGGAAAACATCAACAAATACTATACAACTCCCAAAAGAGGAGAATCCTCTTCTGCAATATTATTAGCTAAAAGGTGTTGCTGCTCTTGTTTCCAAACTCGATGTCGTTTCTGAACCTCATCCATGGATAGGATTCCATCATCGTCCATTAGCTCATGTTGTATCGGGCTGCTTGTAGCTGAGCCACATCCACTGCACGCATAACTCATAGATGATACCTCATCTTTTAACTCGCGGATGCCTTCCTTCATAAATTGAAAGGATCGCTGGGCTGCTTGTCCATCAAACGTCATCATACACTCCTCGATCCCAATGAGTGACTCGTTTTCATTAATCTCAACCGTATAAGGTTTGGTGGAGTTGGTGCGTCGAACATCGGGGGTTACCAATATCGTTTCAATACCCATACCTCCTTCTGAAGCGCCTCCCTTGGTGGGGGTTGTATGATAGGCGTTGTCATCCAGACTATCTTGAGAGTCCTTGTCGGCAACGGCCTTGGCCGCATATTGTGCTAGCTCGGCTTCCATGGCATCTTGATCCTCGGGTAGGGTCTTGGCTAGAAACAGCAACTGAATGGCCGTAATGGTCCAAAAGAGGGTCAAGGTGACATTGAACGACGTTTGACGACTCACATGGAACATGGACATCATGGAAGTGATACAACAGGGCCCAGCACCTCGTCCAATGGCGACCAACAAGTTACAAGCTGTCAAAGCTGCTCCTCTTGTTTCAGGCGGGTTGACATTGATGATACAGGGTCGCACATTCACAGATGGCAAGGAGGCAATACATCCAGCCAAAAGGGACAATCCAATCGCTTTGTAACCCAAGATACCAGGAAAGTCTAGATTCAACAAACACAAAAAGGGTCCAACACCCAGAAACGTGGTTACGGCCATGAAGAGTGGCAGGTAGCTCCGACGGTAGATTTGACATTTTTGACCAATATATCCTCCCACAATGCCACCAATGGCACATCCCACTCCAAACAGCATGACCATAAAGGTAGCATCGGGGACAGAAAAGTGTTTCTCTTGACTCAAAAAGTCATTCAAAAAGACAAAAACAATACCCCAAGGGAGACTGGTAAAGAATCCTTGCCAGAGCAACAGAGCATTAGAACGATTGTGACACATGGCATGCCAGAATCCAGCCAAGGTCAATTGACGATCGTATTTGGATCCTGACTCCAAAAGATTTTGCAGGACTTTCTCTTTGGCTCCCCGATCTGGTTCTCGTACCCAGAGGGCCACAAATAATCCAGTGGTCAAACACAAAAGAGATGACACCCAAAACGTTGTTTGCCAGCCATACGTAGGACCTACAAATCCTGCAAAGACTTGTCCCAACACCAAACCTAACCCCATCATGGCTGTCAACCCCGAACTCGCCGCATTCCGTTCCTCTGTGGAAAACAAATCACCCAACAGACTAAAGGACACCGAGACAGACCCCGACATGCAACCACCATTGATGAGACGGGCACAGAACAAGCTGAGAAAGGTGGTCGAAGATGCCGTCCAAGCACTCGCCACAGACCCTCCCAAGACACAGGCCACAAACAAATGTTTGCGACTATAAAAATCAGACATGAATCCAAACAAGGCCGAGATAGGCAAACTAAAGACTCCAACCGCCAAGGCACAGTAACTTCCCAAATACAAATCACGTTCGGCTTCGGTCATGTGGAATGTATCTGCCATTTGTGTAAGATTGGGAGCCATGGCATTGTTGGGGGACCAGACAGCCATAAAGGCAAAACCGATCAATAAACATTGGGCGTGGATGGTTTCGTGTATTTTGGTTGTAGTAGGAAACAGCTGCGTCGGAACGGTTTCGTGGAAAGAACCATAATCGGAGCTGAGTTCGGAGGTTTCTGGTGTCATAGTGGAACCAGATGCGGATACTGTGTTGATTTTGGGGATTGCAGTCGTTGTGTGATGATAGCGTTGTTCGACAGAAGAGCCAAGAATACTTCTACGGTCATTCGAGTTCTCGTTGTTGTTGCTCGTCGTCTCCTCGGATGTAAACTTCTCGGCCGATCCCAATTGGTTATAAGATATGTTTCGGACTCGGTGGGTGCGATCAGATTGATCAGGGGGTATTGAATCAGCAAAACTGTCGTGATCCGTATTGTGGGTGTGAGAGGAAGCGGAAGTGTTCCGTTCGAATGCCATGATGAAATTGTGAAAAGGTGGCGTTTGTTATTCAAATCAAGCACAAGTAACAAGTACGGTAGGATGCAGTAACACCAAGAACAACAACAATATCTTGGTCTTTGTACAATCAATCACAGACAACAATGACACTTTCGGTACGAGTAGCAACAATGCAATGCAGCAGCAGTAGCAACTACGAATAAAGGTAAGAAAAAGATGATGATGATGCGCTGGGTTTCGTGTCGTAGGATACGCGAAAAATGTACGTAACTTCCCAACAAAATTGATTCGTATGTACGACACGATGCGTTACGCCGGGCCAACCAATCACGTTCCAGAAACACGTCTCCGATCGACTGGTTAGACTAGACTAGTAGGCAAGGAGGCACGACGCAACCACAAGCAACCAAACCTATCTCTAGCTGCTATCGCTAGACAACCATCATGACACCATGAGCCATGGAACGAGTGGCGAGAACATCCAAACAGCAAAGGATACAACTGAAAATCGAAAGCGATGCCGCAATGATGCCTTTGGTCGAATGATGTTATCATCATCAACAACAACAACGTCAACTGCATCCACATCCAAATCCTCCACATTGTTTGTCCCTTGTCCTCTCTGTGGAGATTTCTCGGCCAAGCGATTTGGTCAAGGACGTGGTCTTGCCACGCATCTTCATACCATTCATACACCTTGGAATCCTACTAAACTTGCCAAGAAGATTGCTAGACGACAATGGGAACGATTGCAACGGCAGAAACCGGATTCGAATCATGAACCTCCTTGCTTGGAACCCTACACGCCGACGACAGCACAAGTAGAGGAATGGGCGACTCGTGTTGCCAAGTTGATGCAAGAATTAGAAGCACCCTGTAGGAATGAAAATCACAACAAACGGAATAGTGGCAATGTGGATGATAGCAACAACACGCGCAACCACCCACCATCCTCCTTACCCGCTCCCCTTCTCGATCGAAGTGGTAAACCCATGCAATCCTATTCAGAATCCTTATCTCCCTTTTTGCAAGCAGCCTCCTTGGGAAACTTGAAAATACTAAAAGATATGTTGGCAAAAGATGAGACATTGCTGGAGGAACGAGATCGTCATGGTTCCACAGCAGAACATTGGGCAGCTGGTGGAGGTCATTTGGATTGTCTCCAGTTTCTATTGGAGGCGAGAAGAACGAGCAACCGTACTACTACCAACAGGAAAGACGAACAAGAAGACCGTCCCCAGAAACGTCGTCGTTTGCGACGGCGCGATGGAAAAACATGTTTGCATTATGCAGCCCGGAATGGACAGTTGCACTGTGTTCAGTACCTTGTGGAAGAGGCACATATGGATGTGCAAGAAGCAACAGGAGAAGGAACGATACCCTTGCATATGGCCTGTTATGGTGGACATTTGCCTGTGGTTCAATATTTGGTACAGCAAATGCGAGAGAAGAAGATTCCAGAGGCTACTCCCAACGAGTGGGGGTGCAGTCCAGCCCATTGGGTGGCAATGACGATTTCGTCCGATGCAACAGCGGTTCAGGAGTTATGTGACTATCTACTGCAAGAATGCTCAGTGGACTTTACAGCGCTGCAACGGCAGGGTCACTCCCCCCTTCACAAGGCAGCTCAGAGAAAGAATGAACAGATCTTGCGATGGATGGCTCGTCAATTTCCATCGGAGGAATTACAGGCATGTGCCAAACCCGATGTAGGAGGACATTGCCCCAGTGATATTTGGAAAAGTGTTGGGGGTGATGAGAAAGTCTATCAATGGATGGTAAATGAGATGAAGTGGTAGGAATAGTAACAAGAAAAGGATATCGTCCCATTATTGCAGTACGACGTTGTACGAGCTTGTAGCCGGTTGTACTCTCTTTGCATGTTGAGTCGCACGAGTCCATTTGGACGAGTGCCAATGGGAATTCCACAACCAGCCAATTCGTGGCCATGAACGACAAAGAGAGCATTGTCCGATATTGTCATTTACCATGATTGCCACCAACCAATGGTCAACAAATACGAGTACAAGTACCTACCAGGGTAATGCTAGTCAACAAGCCTCCAATCCACTCCAGACGCATCCAATTTTGTACAATGGAGTCAATCCCAACTACCCTGGACTCCGCCTAGTCCATGCCAATCCTCCCATCTTTTGCGTAGAGAACTTTGTGACCGAGGCAGAGTGTAAATTCTTGATCCAAGCAGCATCCGATTCATTCATGCCTTCTCCTGTAGTAGGGAAGGGATCGGGGGAGATTAGTGCTACACGTACGTCTTCTACTTGCTATTTGGCACGTGAGGATGTGCCGGATCTCATGCGCAAGATCTCGGCATTGACGGGAAAGCCCATGGAGCACTGTGAGTTGCCTCAAGTCGGGCGATACGAAGCATCTCAGTATTATTTTCAGGTAAGCACGATACAACATGTGAATATGCGACTGTCAGTACTGCATCCATCCATCGTCACAACACTCTCACAGCCATTCTGCCTTGTTTTGTAGCATTTTGATGCCTTCAACCTAGACGAAGAAGATGGTCGTCGGTTCGCATCTAATGGGGGACAACGTACTGTTACAGTGCTACTTTATCTCAACACGGTCGAGCGAGGTGGAGCCACCAGCTTTCCTGGTCTTCAGTTGCAGGTGCAACCTCGCCAAGGAACTGCTTTGGTCTTTTTTCCTGCCACTGTACAAGGCAGTTTGGACCGACAAGCTTTGCATGCGGCTCTCCCAGCGGTTGATACCAAGTTCGTCAGTCAGATTTGGATTCGACAATCCTCTTACTTTGGGCAAGCATCCAAAAGGTTGTCAAACATTATGGGCCGTCCCTTTGGGGGTGCATCCAACAACGGGCATGAGGGAGTCAGGGAACAGCAGTTGGAGCAACATTTGCTCAAACAACCCGTTCCACCCTTTGCCATTTACCCCGATCCCAACCAGCAGCCTACCCCTGTTTATCCCAATGCATCGATAGATGCTAGTGGCGTTTCCACTCCCTCTTCCAACATGCATTCTCACCATGACGTAGACATGATGTAAATAAGTTGCCAAGAGTCTACCACTACTACTACCATGTTGAAGGAGGACGCAATTGCAATCATCCATTATCGATCATCATGCTTTCGAATTTTGGTAGTAGAAAAGAGAGTGTTCGGTGTTACCAAGAGGGATAGTCATACCCTTGAGAGAACTATCCAACGTTGCAGATTGCTGCACAGCAGAAAGGATGGANTTGAAGGAGGACGCAATTGCAATCATCCATTATCGATCATCATGCTTTCGAATTTTGGTAGTAGAAAAGAGAGTGTTCGGTGTTACCAAGAGGGATAGTCATACCCTTGAGAGAACTATCCAACGTTGCAGATTGCTGCACAGCAGAAAGGATGGAGAACCTACTAGTTTGTTCGCAAATAGTACTGGTATTCCATAGAAGTACCTAGTGGGGCAAGAGGATCCGAAAACTTTTTACGGGGGAACTCTCGATATTGGACGCGAGACGATTGACACTACTTGTAGTAGTGCTGTGCAGCTTTGGCTCTACCTACCGGTAGGTACCTACCTACCTAGTACCTGTAGTTGGAAAGGGGGACCACCTAAACAGCGGCTCTTGAAAGCAACTTACGGTACTTCCCGTAGCTGCTACGGCAAACGTTGGAATCGCAGTGATCGTTTGGTATTATCATCTTGTGGATGATGATGGAGGAGGACAAAAGACAAAAATTCACCCCCCCAGCGATAACCAGGCCATGTCACACCACCTAGCTAGAGAATTTTGGCTTTATGTGTGGTGATTGCCGGAAAGTTGAAGGCTTATGTTGAAACGGCACCTGGAGTCATCGGAAAGTTGAGGATGACTCGTGTGTTAATTGCAAGAGTGTGGGTGGTGTGAACGTTCACACCTTGGGTGCCGTACAGATCCTCACGTGCGCCCGTCGTACTTCCTGACCAGGTTCCCGTTGCAGCGATGCAATTTCTTCCCATACAAATGTCTATCTCACACCCCTCCACCGATATTGCCACTTCCCATCCTTGAAACATTACTGGTAGTGTTGTGCGACAATTTCCCACAAAACGATGCCCCCGGCTTCAGATACAATGATCCTTTCTGTTCCAAACTCTGTCCAACTTCCCCTGGCTTCCGATCTGCCGCCTCTCCACAAGAGAGTGCCCAGGGAGGTGGGAGAAAAGCCCCATGTAGCCTTTCATCAAGTACAAGTACGAAGGTTTCCCATGATTGCCGGTGACAACCCTGCTTGTATGCTCGGAGTACCAGTTACAATCGATTGGGGGTACGAAGAGCTCCCGCCACTAGATTTGAATGCATTTGAGACGATTCGACAAAACAACCGAAGGCGGAAAGTACATCACTTGCTGCTGAGTTGCCTGCAACGCCAACGGATCTTGCTGGGTATTGGATACTCAGACGCATCCATTGCTGAAGTGGAAAAGGATGTAGAAATTGTGCGATACCAACGCCACATGACCAGGCTTACGCTTCCTTTCTTCAAGATACATGATCTCTGCGAGACTCTGAAACGCAAGTTGCATCGAAAGCTCAATGGTGATGTGCAAAGGGATAAGATTGCAGTGGATACTGCTATTCGAGAGTTGCGGCGTCAAGATTACATGCTGAAGTCTCGTCGTGATGTACAGAAGCGAGCCCTATCTACAGGTGGGTGTGGCAACCTTCCTGTATAAACCCTTTTTGGTCATGTTGTTGAATCATTTCAACCTCTCATGTACTCCCCTCTTTCAGGATTGCACAATCAATACTCAGAAGAGAGTTCCCCAGTCTATGGACAGCACAGGAATGTCTCGCACAATCCTACCGATGATCCAGAACTGACAGTTTTGCGTTAGGCATAATATCAAATTTTGTTTCCACAGGATGTTATAGTTCAATACTAATATCGTACCTACGGTAGTACACACTTGGTTCTCTTTTTCTTTTTGTTCTAGCTAGAGCTAGGTTGTTGAAGGTTGCCCTTGTAGGTCGAAAAGATCGGATGAGATTTTCAAGATGTATGTGTGCACCGCCTAACCAGCACCTCAATGGGACTCACCAGTGACTACTTTCAGGATCGTTCCGAGGGAGAATCCCTTCCCGCAATAGTTGTTGTGAGCGGAGTTCTCGAACTGAGGACCACATTTTCCCATTCCATTGTAGGAATGCAGCCCTCCTCGAAAACCGCAGTGACTCCTGGATCTATATATTGATGTTTTAGTCGCCACACCAACAATGGCTTTGTTATCATGGTCCTACAGTAGTACAAAAGCTGACCAAAGTCTACCGTAGGTAGTTCTGACGGACCAGTCCTAAACCTTTATGTTTCAATGATATTCTAGGGTCTGCTACTAGTAGTAGAAAGGACCGGCTGGGACGCAAGGAACCTACCCTGGTACATTTCTTCTCTCTACAACAAAGAGGTTTGACTCATATTGCTACCGGCGGTAGAGGACAGCAACAGCTCCGTAGTTCTTATTCCTGGTCGTGACAACAACAAACTCACCATCATCGTGAACTACTATGGGTGCAATTGGTGCCTATTTTGGTGTCACTTTTCAGTAGCGCTTTTAATGATAAAAGAGGTACTTATTAACACAGACCACACCACGCCTCATCCACTTTTAAGGGAAAACTTGGAGACAAAGCCAGTTTGGTTCTTTTTATTAAATAATACGGAATTCCCCGTGACCCTTCCCCCAACTTTTATATGCCAGAAGATGATCAAGCAAATCGAATGCAATCAGATCCAAAGCTTCCCACCAGAAAATCGAGCGATTCGGCCCTGATGCCTTCCTTCAACTGACACTTCATTTCCAGGAACTGCGCCGACTTTCGTCTTTTTCTTCACACACACACACACACACATCTCGGGGACATGACATCGGTGTGCTCTACCATGAACAGCGACATCGACACTGTTTCCAGCGATTTGGACAGTCTGAATTTGAACGACTGGATCTCACCAGTCCAATCACTTCCTTCAGAAATCGAAACCGACCTTGTTTCCAAGAACGATAGTAGATTTTGCGCTTCGGGTTTGGAGTGCCCACAATTCGAACCGAGTCACAAAATGTGGACACTCGAGCGATCAAAAGAAAACTCCCATCAATCAAGGAGACATAGAATGAACATACCTTCATCACTCTCTTGTGCATTGTACTCAAACGATTGTTTCGAAATGGAAAAGCTAGGGGCAAGTTGGGGAACTGCATCCGCTGTGTTTGGGGAATCGGGAAATCACAGAACTACCACTAGATCATGCTTGAAGAGGGGGTCTTCACAAGAATCCATTGACATACAAAGAAACAACGGTTTCAGCAGGTTCTACTCTCAGGAAGCGCATCCCAAGAAGGTCTTCTTCTCAACGGTGGAGATTCGTCGCTACCCGATGACGTTGGGGGACAATCCAGCTTGTCGCACTGGCCCACCTGTGTCATTGGATTGGGAGTATGAGGTTCTGCCAGTTTATAATGTAATTGACTTTGACAAGATGCGGCGAATGCAACGACGAAAGGGGGGAGATCGATTGCGATTAAGCCATATCTCTCGGCTTGAGATCTTGGCCAAGAGCGGTGTCAGTAGGAAGGAGCGCAAGCGAGTAGAAAGGAAAATGTCCCACATCCGGCGCCAACGTTCCCTAACCACAACTATGCAACCTCTGGTAGATCCCATTGAACAGATGGTAGAAACTACGAGCCGAAAGTTTCAGAAACTTTTTCGGCGAAAGAATGCAGTTCGACCTCCCGAGTTGGGGGTGTGGTTGGCGTCTACCAAGAAAGACTGCTCTGCTTGTTACATGGGGAAGCGAAAGATGGGGCTATGGGGTTTTGAAAGCATCAAGCGCAGAAAACAAAGTTAGATCAGAATACGTAATTCTAGTTGACTGAATGTTTCTTACTAGTAGGTACTAGTACTCGTACCGGTAGCAAACCACCTCTATTGACATCCGTCTCCTGCTCGTAGGCTTGACGGACACAATGTAGCTTGACAAGCTTGATTGGAGTGTGTCGCATTTAACGGCAAAGATTGCAGTCATGAACAGCACGCGAGTCTTTTGTGTGACCATTGAATCTTGTCTACAATTATTTATGGCGCTCGTCGTAGCTTGGCGGTTTTCTGACGTAATAATTGAAACGATCACCAGTCCGGTAGAAAAGATAGAGGAGGCAACAAGACGGATTTGTCTCGTCGTCGTTTGTATCGTAGCTTCCGCTCCGAACACTCTGCCAACACTGTGTTCCCGGTTGGATCACATCTGACTACGAGAAAGACCCGTAGTACACCAGCCTTGTTGTGACAACCATCGAAACAACTACAGGCATTGCTTGTGGTCGCCTTGAAGATTGCCTGAGATACGAACACTTGTCTGGATTTGGGAGAGATCATTATTGTTGTGAAACAACGAAACGCAATGGGAGACTCGGACGACTCGTCTTCGAGTAGCGACTCCAGTGAAGGAGACAACTCCTTCTTGCATTCTTCTACCGGACCAATCATGAATGGGAAAGGCCCCAATCAATTGGATTGGATGAATAAATTCTCCAAAGCTAGTATTGTAGCAGCGCCTATGCCAGTGGCTCAGGAACCACCCAAGCCTGTTGCCAACGAGGCTCGATCCAAACAGTTGGACTGGATGAATAAATTTTCCAAGAAGGATGCAGCCGCACCCAAGTCTGTTCCCAAGCCTGTGGCTCTGTTGCCTCCCAAACCAGTTCCCGATGACAACGAGGCTCCACCCAAACAGCCAGACTGGATGAACAAATTCTCGAAACAAAAAGCAGCGACGCCACAGCCTGCTCCCAAGGTAGAACCTGTTGCAAATGTTGCTCCGCCGAAACAGCCCGACTGGATGAACAAATTCTCAAACCAACAAAAAATAGCCCAGACGAAAGAACCGCAGAAAACACCACAAATCGCCAATGAAGTTGCTGCCAAAGGCCGTCCAGCCCCAGAACGTCGAAGCATTGCCCCAACAAGTTCCTTCAAACGTGGTGAGAATGATCCTCCACCACAACCGGAGTGGATGAAAAAGTTCGCGAAAAAGGAAGCGAGTCAAAAACAACAGGAAGCTAAGACAGCGGAGACCAAGGACCAGCTTGTCGACGCTCCTCAGAGCCCTCCCCGTGCGACCTCCGGTCGGTCATCCAATGAACCTACTACACCTAGTTGGATGAAGCAATTCAAAAAGATGCCGATGGTTGCTGGGGCCCCTGCAATACCAAGCATTCCGTTGGCAGCGGCACCTACGCCTCCTAAACCTGTTGCTCCAGCTCCCAAGCCGAAATCGTCCTCCAAAAAGGATTGGAAAGCTCTACTCAGTTCGTCCAAAGTACAAGCAACGACACCTACCGAAGATGCCGACAAGCAGCAGTCTATCCCGTCTGTCACAAAACCTGCACCAGTAAAGCCTGCTCCGGCAAAACCTTCAGAGCCAGAGACTCCGCAGTGGATGAACCGCTTTGCAGGGCCTACTATGGGGATTCCTTTTGCTCCCAACATGGATGACGACGATGATGAGGATGATATTGATACAAATAATGATGCTATTGATGGAAACCAATCCATGAGCTCGGTTGTATCCAATTCTTCTGTGGAGCCTTCCTGGATGAAAGCCTTCAACAAAGGGAAACCGTCAGGAAGTGTTTCTCCAAAAAAGAGTACTCTCCCTCCTCGTCCCAAAAAGAAGAATGAACCAGAGTGGATTGCCAGGTTCCAAAAGCAGCGTGAAGATGAAGAAGCTCCTCGAACATCTAACAAAGCTGTTTTAGGAGACAACGCTGAGCCTGAATGGATGACGCGTTTCCGAGAGATTGGTGTGAGTGATGTAGAGGCTTCGCCAAGCCGCAAGAAGCCTGTGTTTCGTCCTGTTCCACGGCAATCACTTCCGAACGTAAATCTACGCAACTCACCCGGGCGGGCCTCCAAACCCTCGGTACGAAATAGCAGCATCACGGGGATGGAGAATTTCTTGAAACATGTTTCCCCTCCAATACACGAGCGTGGTCATCATTCATTATCTGGACCCATCAGTGGTTTCATGTCAGCCCCTTCGTCTCCAACTCCAGCTGGGAAGATTGGCGTTTCCGGTATCAGCACTTCCAAAACCCGGCCTCCGCTACTGCCTCCAAGTATGGCGTCCGCGCCATCGTCACCCGTGACAAGTGGCAAGCTATCTATTTCTGACATCCCAGCCCCAGCCTCTCCTTTGCCTAACATGGTGATCCAGTCCGAGTTGCGCCCCCCACCGCTTGCATCACCAGTCAACGTCCTCGCCCCAGAACCAACACCCCAACCAAAGACGGTTGACCCTGCCGCTGCATCTCCGCAAAAACCTGTGTGGATGAACAAGGTAAAGGCTGCAGCTCATGGTAACAAGAAGGGACAACCTGAGTGGATGCAGCGCTTGATTCGAAAAAACAAAGGCTTGGACGAACCTGGACCCAAGACTGGGACTCCACCGTGGAAGAGACGCGAGCGTTTGAAAGCAGAACAAACTCGCAAACTACGTGAAGAGACAGGGCTCATACCACGCTACGATGATGTTAGTTCTGATGATGATGACAACCTTTTGTCTGATGTTGACGGTGATGAGGAATCGGAAACCTCCTTCGTTGAGGATGAAGACGAGGACGAGGACAATAATGCCCCCGAGTGGATGCGGCAATTTCGAAAAATGCACTTACAAAAGGCGGAAGTGTTGTCTGCACAAGGACGAGCACCTCAAGCAGTCAGTCGACTTCGTCGTGGGTCAATGCAAATGATCCAGCGAACCGATAAAACCGATTTATCAGAGGAGCCCGCTCGGGCAGTACCCCTCGAGTTTCCAAGCGAGCACAAGAAACGGCGTCGTCGAAGAGCAGTGCGTTCGCAGGTACAAGTATCGAATTCCCTGTCAGGGAATGATAGCAATGATGTACAGGAGTCCAAGTCACCCGACCCGACCCCTACTGAAACTCCGACAGTCGAAATTCCACATGATATTGTCTCTGGCTCCGCCCACGATATTCCTTCCAATGATAGTATACCTTCAACAAATGGCATCATCTCCGGATCCGCCCATGATGTTCCTACCAGTGGCAGTTTGCCTTCAACAAATGGCAACGGGGACATTGACAATCGCTCGTCACATTTCGATGCAAACAGGCCAGTCGTAGGTGATAATGAGGATAACAAGCCCACATCCTACGACATCACAACGGAGACAGCCAAGGAGGTGGAAGTTGACAAAAACGTACCGGCAAACCTGATGAGTATGTGGGGAGACACTGTAAAGGTTTCAAAGCCGACATCAGAGCCACAGTCGGAAGACGTATCAACTGAAGTGAATGAAGCTCCAAACTCAGAGGCAAATGAGACAAATGAGTCAAAAGCCACATCCTACAGTGACCAAGTGGAAATCGATAACAGCGCTCCAGAAGATGTGATGAACATGTGGGGAAAGAAGGTGAATGCCAAGAAACCGGGAAATTCTACATTGATGAGTTTCAGAATGATAATGAATCAAGCCGATAAGGTAAAAGATCGTATTGCGGCGGCAAAGAAAAAGGCACAAGCAGCCGAACAAGGTGACGATGACGATGAAATCTCAGTCTCGGCTTTGGATGAAAAAGGAAATATGTCTGGACCAATGAGTATGGAGAACTCCGCCGCGGCTCTTTTTGGCTTTGGTGGCGGTAACGTCCAAAAACGGGAATCTATCAGCATGGAGAACTCAGCTGCGGCTCTGTTTGGATTCGGTGGTGGTAGTGCTCCAACTCGAGAGTCTATCAGCATGGAGAACTCTGCCGCGGCCCTTTTCGGTTTTGGCGGTAGTAGCCCAGAGAAACGTGAGTCTGTTGGGATGGACAACTCAGCAGCAGCTCTTTTCGGTCGAAATAGCACAATTGAAGAAAGTGCCGAGGAGAACCCCATGGATAATTCCGCGTCCAGGCTGTTTAAAACAGAAGGAAGCTCAACTCCGAAAGATACTAAGAGCAATGGCAATGCCGTCAGTATGGATAACTCTGCGGCAGCGCTATTCGGGGTGTTGCCGACGACTTCGCAGAACGCAGGAGGTGAGTCTAACAAGGGGAAGCAAGATTCCAGCAGCGATAGTGACTCGGATGATTCGTCATCAGCTCGTCTTCGAAAAAATACGGGCGCTCCAACCAAGATGAAGAGCGTACCGGCATCATTTGCGCCATCATCTGTACTTTCTGGCAACAAATTGAATGGAAATGAACGCAAATCTTCTACCCCAGAAACCGACAGCGATGAAGATTCTGAAGTTCCAACGAAGCCGAAGCACAACGTTGAGACGGCTCCCAAAAAGAAATCCTTCCTTGACGACTCTGATAGCGAAAGTGATAGTGACGACGAGAAGCCGAAGCCAAGCGCGGCTATTGCTACTGAGAAAAAGAAATCCTTTCTTGAAGACTCAGATAGTGGTAGTGATAGCGATAGCGATCATAAGCCCAGGGATCCACCAAAAGTCACTATTCAGAGTGCTGAAAAGAATGCCGACTCTTCCAATGATGAAAGAAGCGACGAAGTGAAACTTTCAGAACCGGTTCCAGCACGCCTAGACACACCCCAAGGGAAAAGCGCTTTGGATCATGCTGATAGTGATAGTGATGATAGTAGCGACGATGACAAACCGTCGAAGCCATCTGTTGTGGGAACAACTGCCACACCCCAGAAGAAGAGTTCCTTGGGTGACTCTGACAGTGACGACAGCAGTGACGATGACAAACCGGCAAAAGCGACAGCCGCAAAACCCCTTGTCAATGCAAACAAAAAGAGTTCCTTGGATGATTCGGACAGCGATGATGACAGCGACGACGAAAAGCCATCCAAAGCTGCACCTACAAAACCCGCCGAAGCACCAAAAAAGAAGAGTTTCTTGGACGATTCCGACAGCGATGATGACAGCGACGACGAAAAGCCATCCAAAGCTGCACCTACAAAACCCGCCGAAGCACCAAAAAAGAAGAGTTTCTTGGACGATTCCGACAGCGATGATGACAGCGACGACGAACAGCCATCTAAGGCCGCACCTGCAAAACCCGCCGAAGCACCAAAAAAGAAGAGTTTCTTGGACAATTCCGACAGCGATGATAGCAGCGACGACGAAAAGCCATCCAAAGCTGCACCTACAAAACCCGCCGAAGCACCAAAAAAGAAGAGTTTCTTGGACGATTCCGACAGCGATGATGACAGCGACGACGGAAAGCCTATTGCTTCAAAGCTAAATCAACCCGCCACCACGACACCACCAAGTACGAAAGACTCGGACAGCAGTGATAGCGATGACGAAAATGCCAAAACAGCGGCACCTAAAGTCGTTAATGCTTCCAAGAAAAGCACGCTTGATGACAGCGATAGCGATGACAGTAGCAAGGCCAAACCAATACCTGCTTCAAGTGCTGCTACATCAAAAAATGCGAGTAAAGACGACAGTGACAGTGACAGCGACGACAGCAGCGTCGAGTCCAAGAAAAAGTCGAAAACTCTTCCCGTTAAGAAGGACGATTCGTCATCCTCGTCCTCTGATGAAGAGGAGTCTCCACCCAAAGTCGAGGAAAAAGAAACAACTGCCGACGGTTGGGCTGCCAGTTTTGGTGCCACTGACTCGACACCTGCAAATGACGAGATCAATGAGAAACAACGCGAAGAGGCCGAATGGGAGGCTGCACTTCTGCAGCTCGCCGCTGAAGAGAAGATGAAAAATCAACAACAAGAAGAGGAAGCTTGGCAAACAGCGCTTTTGGAACTAGCAGAAGAGGAAAAGAAAAAGACAGAGCAACAAGAGCAAGATGCATGGGAAGCGGCGCTTCAAGGACTGTCAGAGAGCAAGCAAATGGGCGACGACGACCCTTGGGGTTCAGCGCTGAAAGAAATCGAGAAGGAAGAGAAAAACGATTCTACAAAGAAAAAAGACAAGAGCAATAAAGGAAAAGACAAATCTTCCAGCAAGTCTGAGAAGGGAACAAAACCTAACAAGGACAAAAAGAAAGAGAAAAAGGACGACAGTCCCAAGAAAGACAAGAAGCCGAAAAAGATGCTCGTTGTGGCGAAACCGTCGAAACCAAATGAAGACACATTATCGCCATTCGATTCTTCACCATTTGGCAATTCCGGATTTGGTGACTCGAAGAGTCCCAAGAAGGGATCATCAGCGAAAGTGTCGGCTGTACCAAAGAAACCGAAAAGCTCAATGAAGCTGGTGGTTCAGACTGCGAAACCTAAAGGAGACCTCCATCAGAAACGGACAAAAAAGAACAGCAAAGCAGATGACGATGACGATTCATTTGGTGACATGAACGACTTTGATGACAACTTCTCCACTACAGACGACTTTGGTGACTTCGCAGAAAATGCATCTGTAAAGCCAACTTCCAAACCTCCTCTGCATGGTGGGAGTAAGAAGACGAAACCAAACTTGCTTGACAAGAAGAAAAAAGACAAGAAAAAGGAAACGTCGTCAAGAAGTTCATCAAAAACCCGCAACAAATCTCCTGAACGGTCCCGAAGTCGCAGTCAATCCGTCAGCAAGAAGCCTCGAAGTTCCAGGTCGGCCGACAGAAAACCTGCCAGCGAAAGGAAACGCTCCGCGTCATCGAAGAATAAGAAGAAGAAGTAATGAATTGAAACGTTCCGAGTAGTCATACCAGTACGGTACTTCTACAATGCTACGGGTACGAGTACTCGTAGATAACTTCAAATTCGATTTGCTCCTGATGCTGGATCGTGATTACTAGTGATGCAGCATCATCCCATCATCCCAGGAATCATCACCATGACGACCCGAATTCCTTGGGCCGTCGCGGGACAAAACTGACACACAGGCGACAGATAAGGCTTGCACTTGTTGGTATGTTCGTGGTGTCCTGCAGCAGTAATGCTTACGAGGAAACATTGATGGGCCAAGTGACGGCTGCTTCTCCTTTCTCCCCTCGCAGTCAGCTACAACACGGAGCGAATACAGTCAAGCTCACGGCCAATGAGATTGCCATTGAGTGGCACCTTTCTTGATTGCAGTTTCCACTTCCCATCTAAGAATACAACCCTCATAGAATAGCCTTCCATGGCAAAACAAGAATTTGTTAAGTAGGATGTTGCACCCTGTGACAAAATCCTCCAATCAAACGTTTTTCATAAAATTTTCGGGATATCAAGGGTGCCAAACCAGAACATTTACAAAAACTGTTCCTCAACCAGGGGAACATCGAATCATCACATCACAAACACAGCTCATTTTCTTGCAATCTCGGATTCTACCGGTACCACGGTGCCCCGGCATTAGCATACCTAAATCATGACACAGTGCAATGGTCAATTCCGAAATGAATTCAATACACAGAGGCGAAATGGAACCATAGCTCTTCCATATCTCAATGAACCGGTCTCGCCATCTGGAGAAAGGGCGTCCAGCCCTGTGAAACATGGTTCTTCCAGGTCGTTTCAAGCGAACAAGGGCATTTCGAGCGGGCAGGTTCTTTCCATCATCAATGATGTCTTGGATCTTCTTGAGTTCGATGACGATGATAGCAGTGAATCGCGATAGTTCACTGGATGACAACGTCCACCATTATTGTTTCTTGAAATTTTTGCTGGGATATTTTGGGTTCCCATTTTGCTCTTGCCAAGATAGAAACCAAGATGGAGACTGATGTTGGATGCTACTACTAGATTAATTTGTATGTTTTGTCTCTGTGGGGCTGTCTACCAAGACGGGGACTAGTCTTGGAAGGACACAACGACGATTTGCCTTTTGCTATAAAGATGGCGGCAACTTTCCCCTGTTGCCACGTACTTCGTATTGTACCACTTGCTACTCTAAATTGCTTTGATATAAATTTCTTATTGTCACTGAATATCTCATGCTTTGTTGCTATATCACCGTTGGAACTACCTGTGCTTTGCGCTAGCATAGGATGCCTTGACGGGTGTCAAGAATGGGAGGGGCCACCAGACGTAGACAACAACCGTATCTAGGCGATGTTGGAGGTGAGTTTCCTGTTCTACCTCATTCTTGCTATGTTGAGTACTAGTACTGTTGAGTGTGGGTGATTGTTTTGTTTTCTATCTGCGTTTACAAGTTTATAGTTCAAAATGGGTAAGGCAACGCTGTCTAATGTGCGGCCAGCATAGTAGCGTGATGATGACTTGACGACGGAAAATCGTTCTTCCGTGATTCTGAAGTTTCTGCCACAAACTCTCGCATCAATTTCTCGAAACTCTCCACTACATCATCCAATGCATCTTCGTCGACCAATCGTAGGAGCATTGCCTCCACGAGATGCTTCTTGATTTGATCGAGGTGGCCCTCATTGAAACCGTGCTCGAAGATTTGATGATGTTCAAGTTTTGCTCTTGTAAAAAGTTTTTCTCGCTGACCAGAAGTCAACCGTAGGAGAGCTACATCCAAGAGTCTTCGCTGCATTTTGCAGAGGCCTTCTAATGTCACGGTGTCGTATACAAACTTCAGAGTGGGATCTTCCATCATTCGTTCGGCCATGTCATAGACGATGACATTGTACTGAGATATTCCCCCTACACGTCGGATGATATCATTTCTGTATTGATTCTGGATGTGAGACATTGTGGTGTTCTACTAGAGATGAGCGATGCAGTTGTTGCTATTCAATCGGCTTTGAAAAAGATTTGTGAGCAGCCGTCTTGATTGTTTGTTGACGGCGCTCATTGAACCTGTGGATGGGTTGAGGGGAGGAGGTTCGTCGTAAACAGGAACACATAAGACTGACCGAATAAAAACCTGTCCACCCTGAACCTGGGGTGCGCAAACCTG
>WXVQ01000159.1:0-50396 GCA_013372465.1 Nitzschia sp. Nitz4
CTCCGTATGTCCCTTCATACCTAGGACACGGATATAGAAAGTACCTCCCGACAGGCATACTTTTCGTCTTTCTACTTTTGCGCAACGTGAGGAAGAAGTGCCCAACCATCCATACGTGCTGTCTTGCACGAAGCATATTCCTTGGGCTGTTCTTAGTATCTGTGTCATCAACTTTGTGACGGACGAGGTTCTTGTAGCAGTTGGTCTCTGATTTGCCTGCATCAGTTTGAAGATGGCAACTTTCCCTCAAACAATGAGTTGTGTATTAGTACAATGTTTCCATACAATGCTCAAACGCCAACTTCCTAGCTTGTTTAGCAATATCGATGCTAAACTACAAAACTAGTCTAGAGGAAAAAAAGAAGAACTCCAAGGGCTACAAATGTCCTCGCCACCTGGATTGGAGTAGCAAAGACAACGATTGCATGAACACATCCATCATGCAGCATGTAGGGTTTCATTACCCATACTCGTACTGAACCATAACGTAGTCTTCTTTTAGTAAGACGAGATGGCATTTCTTGAAGGCAATAAAGCGTTGGCTACACTCCTCATGGAAAGCAACATGGCAGCATTGGATCTCACTGGTGTCTTGAACGAGTCATGTGGGATCTTGATGGTTCTGGTGGTGCCCGAATCAGAAAATATAGCAGATGCTCTCAAGTAAAGCCGAATCTGCTTGTCTAGTCACAATAGGTCGAAGTATTCTATCTAGTCGAGTGTGTCCATCGACATCTTTGGGTGCAGCAGCGTCATCATCACCCAATTGATTCCCAGGAAATGGAACAAACACCACAACGATTTCGAGCATCATTTGTTCATCTTCATGACAATTACATCATTCAATATATCAGGGTTCATCATTGATACTCGTATTGTACCATAACGGAGTTGCTGATCATATCAGTTTTCTGCAACAAAAGAGATGAATCTTGCCGAGTTTCAAGCATGGGCGACAAGACTACTCGCAAAGAGCGACATTGAAGCCATTGATCTGAGCGAGTGGAACATTGGTGCTTCTGGTGTACGAATTCTAGCGGATGCTCTCTACCAAATAGACAATATGGGTCTTCTTGAGATGGACTTGTCGTCCAACTCGATTGGCCCCGAAGGTGCAGCCCTGTTTGCGCCACCTACCAGGGGAGGTCCGCACTGCAGGTCTTGAATCTGCGTGCGAACGAGATTGGTGCAAAAGGAGCCGTTTTATTGGCGAGTGTTTTGGAAAGCATGACAAGTTTGACAACATTGAATTTGTCGTACAATGCAATATGTGATGAGGGCATGATTGGTCTTGCTCAAGCTTTGAAGCTTCTGACTGCTTTGAAACGGCTGCAGTTGTCCAGCAACTACATTCACTATAAAGGGATGGTTGCACTTGCCGGAGCGCTCTCAAAAATGTTGGCTCTCACAGAGATAGATCTCTCGAACAACCCACTAGGTTCACATAGTGTCATTGTCCTAGCGGGAGTTCTGAAGGAGATGAAGCAATTGACATCGCTTGTCTTGTATCGTGTTGATCTAGATAGTACCGGCACAATGGCATTGGCAGAAGCTTTGAAAGGAGCATGTTCTATCCAAGAGTTGAATCTTTGTTTTAATGCCATCAATGATGATGGCGCCGTTGACCTGGCTGCATCTATCTCGGGAATGACGAGTTTAGTGTCATTGTTCTTGAGCAGCAATGATATTGGTGATGCAGGAGCTATTGCCCTGGCCGGTGCCATGAATACAACATCCTCCCTGAAACTCTTAGGCCTTTGCAAAAACAGGATACGAGATGAAGGTGCCATTGCACTTGCTGATTCCCTCCGAGAGAGAACTTCGCTTATCACATTGGATCTCAGCTGTGACTTCATCACGACGGAGGGCGCCAAGGCATTTCTTCGGTTGGACATGCACCCCATGAACTGGAAGCTGGAATCCTTGTACCTACGCGGCAACCGTGATGTTGACGAAGCGACACTCGATATGATTGATCAATTGTTGAAACCAGAATGCCGCAATTTCAGACGGCGCATGATCATGTTGGAAAACGCTTTCTCTTTTATTTCAACACATTTTCTGCATCACTGTTTTACGAATGGCTTGGTTCCACTTGCTGGACACGATCTGAACCCTTGTTGATAAAAGTCGCGCATACTATGCCAAAGTTTTGTTTTGTTTTCAAAGTTTGCCTACATACAACTCGAATCGGGAAATACAACTAATGTATATTACTATTGTTATCGTCTGCGTTCATGAGGTTTGAGATCATGCATTGATCTATAGCTGCACTGTTGAAACTATTCACTACTGAAGGTACCGATGAGAGGAATGTGACTCGCACATTTTGAGACTCCGGTTTTATTTCCGTTGCTGGCTAGCTTTGACGTACCTCTCGCCTCATCGGAATTTCTGTCGAGGTGTGGTGAGAATTCGATATCTTTTCTTCAGGATCGTCTTCGCCACCTCTTCTGCTGTCTGATGCGCGAATACAACATTGATGTGGTTCTCGTAATGACGAGTCGTCACGACTCACGACTTTCGTTCGATGCGCGACGACGCAGGATGTTCTTGCACAAAGTATGGTTCCACAAAATCTACAGAGGCAGCAACACCACTTTTCAGCACCAACTGCATAGCAAGTATCGAGCAAGGGCGACGGAACGAAGTACATGATGAAGCAGGCAGAGTCAACAAACAAGGTGGGTAAGACACTCGAAGAAGAGCAGTCTGAGCTGGAGAGAGGTGAGAAAACCGGTGAAGCAGCATTGGTCACCAAGGGCAACGGACAGTTTGGATTGTTCGGATTGTTCGGTTGGATCGTTGTGGTGGTGTGTGTTCTTTCAGCCGGCGTTCTCGTTTTCGTCGCTGTGAGAGCATTCGCTAAAGATGAAGGCAAGTCTGTTGTCGAAACGCCCAGTTTGGCTCCAACCGCGGTCCAAACCGCGGTCGAGGACCGCGGGTATGATTGGTACGTGGAGGTCTGTTCTACAATCTCAAGCGCGGAAGAGGCTGCTGAGATTGGGGTAGAGTTACGTTATCCAGAAACCGCTAAATTCTTCGTTGGGGATGTGGGTCCATTGGGGCTAGAAGCCAAGGGGACGGAAGAATCTGGATTTTTTTGTTGGGTATATAACAGCTATTGCAACTCTGAATGTACCAGTGTCGATGAAGTGTGCAGTGTCATATACGCACGTCGGACGGATTTCAGCAACATGACAGTTACTGATTTCAACAACGATTTCAGTAACGTAACGCTTTCTGTCGAATCTTGCTGTGCGAATGTCGAAGTCTTGGATGAGGTTTATCAATGGATTGACTCCGGTACCAGGGATGTATCGTCTATCATGCAGGAGTTCTGTCCCGTATAAAATGAATATTTAGAATTTCTAAATTATCAAGACTAATACTAGTACAAAATACGAAAGGTTCGTCTCAAAACACTCCTCCGACTCCGACTCCAGTAGAATTGTTTGTCTAGAAACACATAATAATCATACATCGGAGGTCGCATGCCTACATACTCGTGCAACAAGTGCAAAAACAATTGTACTAGACCTGGCTACCGGGAGAGATTAACCATAGAATGGACAAGCGGATAACATTGAATCTTGTCAATTGCCAGATTGAAATCTATATCGCTATTGCCCTTTGTCGAGTCGTTGAATGGAGTGTCCAATTGGAAAGCGTTGAACTTGTCATGCAACTCATTCGACAGTGATGGGCGATTGCACTTGCTCAGGCCTTGGATGACAAATTTGGATGACAAATTTGAGAATATTGAACATGGACTGGAACAGATTTGGAACCGAAGGAACAGTGGCACTTGGTAGGTGCTTGAAGTCGCACACCAGTCTCAACGAGCTGAACTTGTGCCATACTTTGGTAAAGAGACAATTGTTCTTGCCGGTGCCTTGACTAAGATGAAAATAATAACGACATATATTGAACCTGGTCTCTTGTTGTTTTATGGGCGTTGATAATTTGCCAGTATTCCGTCGTTGAATGGAATGTCCACTTTGCAAGTGTTGAGCTTATCTGGTAACTTGGTGGGTAGGGTTTTGAAGGCAACTCTATTGGAGATGAAAGGTGTGCTCGCATTGGTTCGTGCCCTTCCAGAGAGGACGTCGCTTTAGTGGTTGAGCCTCCATGGTAACTTGATATCAGAGAATGCCGCCAATGGTTTCCTTCTTCCATTGGTTGAGAACTCACTGAACTGGAGCCTTGAACAAGTTCATCTCGGTGGGAACGATGACATCAGTTCCTGGACAATCGCCCGTATTGGATCATTGGATCGAGCCGAAAGGAAGCGACTGGCAATGACAGCACATGCATTTTCATTCGTATCCATGGACGTTTTGAGGCAATATTGTGCTGCGTCAAGTGCCAGTGGGCCCCATCTGGAGTAGTCGTTTCTTGTAAGCTGAACTACCTACTGCAAGAACCCATTTTCAACCCCTCTATTTCAGGCCTGCCAAGAAGACTGACAATGTGATGACTGACGACCTGATGCCAGTCGCACTCATCATGAGCTGCACCATCATTCAGACAAGCCAAACCCGAGAAGACTGTGACATCCGTGCTGTTGTTGCTACTGTTGTAACGTCATCATTGTATGGGCGAGTGGGGTATCGAGGTACCCCCTCGTAGACAAGCAAAGGATCCATCTGCTGCTCTTGGGAGTTCCTGATCATTGACAACAACAAGTACGAGTAGTGAGCACAACACCAACACGGGACATCGTACAACTCCAACGTCATCACGACATAATATTCAGACGTGTTTGCTGTTCGTGTTTCAATCTATTTTTCGTGACTCGGGATTTCAACAACAACACACGCCCAACACAACAACAACGGAGACACAACGAAGCCCTGGAGTGTATGACATTCTGCTGATCTCCTGGTGGAAGGAGCAACTGTACCTTTCCGACCAGAACACGGAGGGTCCAGCGACTGTCATCAGCATACCAGGACCACTAGAGCAGAAGGTGATGAATGATGATGATGGACGAGAAGAAGAAACTCGAATTGGTGAGGAGGCTACTATGGATCTGGCTGGTGCCCTCTTGCGAAATCAAGCCACTGAAATAAATCTCAATGGAAGAGGGATAGATGGAAATAGTTTACGGATTCTCGTCAATTCTCTCAAGAAAAATGTTCACTCCAAGAATATTGTCAAGGTGGATCTCTCCTTTGATTCCACTTTCTACGACAGGGGGAGTCGCAACATTCGTTGGAAAAGTACACTGGTATTGCTCGGAATAGCCCTGCAAGAAATGTCAGCTCTCCAAGTGCTGAACCTTTCTGGCAACGGATGCTTTGACGAGTATCATGGAGTTGGATTTGCTCTTGATCTGGCTCATGCGCTGCCAACCATGAAGACACTGGAAGAGCTGTATATAGCCAAGACACAAATGGCGGATGAAAGTTTACGAATTCTCGCCAAGGCTCTAGGGCTGGGCAACAATACGAATCTTCGCAAGTTGGATGTGTCATCTGGGTTCCATGCTAATTATTTTAACCAGGACAGTGCCATTATTTTTGGAGAATCCCTTCAAACACTACCAGCTCTCATACGGCTTGTCATTCAAGATTCGTTCGATGCAAAAGGTGCCGCTGCTGTTGTCCAAAGAATGCCACCGAGTATAACAGAGTTGCTACTAGCTTTCTCGCATTGTGACAGTTACGAAGACATTACAACACTTGCGAAAGCACTACAAGGAAAGCGACAGCTAACGCTGTTGCATCTTCAATCCAATCATGAACTTGGTTTCGATCGTTGTGGCATATCCCTTGCTGGAGCACTGGAGGGAATGGCTGCACTCAAGACGCTAGACATCAGAGCAACTTTGTTGGATGAAGGAGGTGCATTTGAGTTGGCGCAGGCTATCGAGACAATGCCAGAACTGGAAAGGTTGTATATACTTGCAGGAGAGTTGAATGAAGGTATTGTAGCAGTGGCACTTGCACTGCGACGGAGGGTATCTCTCAAAAGTATGAGCATCTCCTGTATCGATATGCCAGAAGAAGGTGTCGTTGCACTTGCCGTGGTCTTGCAGGGTATGGCATGCTTGACAGATATTAGCTTGGATTTTTACGAAGCTGGCGATCAAGGAGCCATTGTTTTGGCTGAATCATTGCATGGAATGTCTATACTGCGAACGCTGAGTTTACACACCGGCCTTCGAGATCAAGGGGCATTTGCTTTGGCTAGGACATTGCATGGGATTACTACATTGACGGAGTTGGATTTGAGTAGCAATCAGATTGGCCCCGAGGGTTCAGTTGCACTATCTGCGACATTGTGTTGCATGTCCGCTTTGACGAGGCTAAATATTGCCTACAATGGCATTAGAGATGATGGCATCGTTTGCGTGGCTAGCGCTTTGTCTAGAATGCCAAGTCTGAGGTATTTCTATCTTTCCACTTGTTCCTTTACCAAGAAAGGCGCAATTTCACTGGCTGCGGCATTGTCTAGCCTGTCTGCTCTCATCGAATTGGATCTCGGTAGAAATGGAATAGGAGATGAAGGGGCGGTTGCTCTTGCTGAGCCTTTGCAAGGGTTGACAGCACTCTCGAAGATGAACCTAGACAATTGTAGAATCGGAGAAAACGGCGTCAAGGCGCTGTCTAGGGCTTTACAACAAGGGAAGTCAAGTCTGAACTCGTTGGTCTTGTCTAATAATTCCATTGGAAATGAAGCAGCTGTTGCCCTGACGGAAGCGTTACACAAGATGAGTTCTGCTCTTGTTGTTTTAGATCTCGCTAATATCAACATTGGTGCCAGTGGTGCCACTGTAGTGGCACAGGCAGTACCCGAAATGAGAAATCTGAGAATACTCGTTCTGTCGCGCAACTTCATTGGTGACGATGGCGCCATCGCCTTGGCTGATGCCATTCGTGGCATGCAATGCCTGAAAGCTGTGAGCCTGGAGAGCAATCGCATTGGTAATAAGGGAGCAATGGCCTTGGCTGCCGCGTTGTATGGCATGTCCACACTAGGACGCTTGGATCTTGCACGAAATTCGATCACGAACGAAGGCGCTATGGCTTTTGCTTACATGATTCAGTATCATCACTGGACTCTTCAAAGGCTAGATCTCCGGCGTAACTCTGGAATCAATGAACTTATCATGAATCGCCTGTCACAGCTTTGTCATCGAGAGAACCAAGTCCAAAGGAGGGAGAGAGCAGCGCTTGAAAACGCCTATCGTTTTATCACCAGTTACCACGTACTTTTCGGCTCAGCACATTTTTCGTAATTCTTAGAGAACCTGGACGCTATGAACTCATCCGACTTCTTGACATGGCTAGGAACGCTGACCAATAGGCTGCTTTTGAGAAGGTTACAGAGAAGACATTTTTACGCTATCGGAGGAGAACCCTTGCAATTATTCAGACAACGAACAGTCCACGAAAGATGCTCCACCGACAAGCACGACTGCACGGCCGCAAGTGGAAGGGTTTGGGTTCTTCATCATGTTGTTCAAAAGTAGAATAACAAAAAGTAGGCCTTGACACGCCGGTATTCCTCTTGGATCAAACTTCGCTTTCTGTTTCTTTCCTCTAACCAACGTCGGAGTTTGGTGTCGCGATCAACGTCAATAAGGAGGTATTCGAGGGAACGTGAGCCAGGTTGCTTGACCGCATTTGTAAAGGCCTCTATACCTTCTTCCCCAATGTCAATATATCCAAGATCCAATATTTTCAGCGATGTCATTCCACTTAAAGCACCAGCCAAGACATCGCCACCTTCGTTCTGAATGTCATTGTACGAAAGATGTATCGATTGCAGCGTTGTCATTCCACGTAGAGCACCAGCAAGAGCAATGCATCCTTCCTTCTCTATGCCATTGCCTGCAAGATACAACGATTGTAGCGATGTCATTCCACGTAGAGCATCAGCCAAGGCAACACCGCCTTCCTGCGTTCTGAATGCCATTGAATGAAAGAACAAACTCTTTCAATGATGTCATTCCACGTAGGGCATCAACCAGAGCAACGCCACCCGTATCACCACTTTTGTTACCCGAAAGATCTAACCATTGTAGTGACAATCCACGCAGGGCATCAGCCAAGGCAATGCGTCCCTCCTTTCCAATGAAACTGCTTGAAAGAACTAAAGGTTGCAGCGATGTCAATCCATGTAGAGCACCAGCCAGAGCAGCGCCACCTTCCTTCTGGATGTAATTCAATGAAAGATCCAACGATTTCAGCAATGTCATTCCAAGTAGAGCATCAGCCAAGGCAATGCATCCTTCCTTCTCTATGCCATTGTCTGCAAGATTCAACGATTGCAGCGATGTTTTTCCACGTAGAGCATCAGCCAGAGCAACACCGCCTTCCTGTCGAATGCCATTGCGTGAAACGTCCACCGATTGCAGCGATGCCATTCAAGTAGAGCATCAGCCAAGGCAATGCATCCTTCCTTCTCTATGCCATTGTCTGCAAGATTCAACGATTGCAGCGATGTTTTTCCACGTAGAGCATCAGCCAGAGCAACACCGCCTTCCTATCGAATGCCATTGCGTGAAACGTCCAACGATTGCAGCGATGTCATTCCAAGTATAGCACCAGCCAAGGTAATGCACCCCTCCTCCCCAATGAAATTCCATGCAAGATCCAATGATTGCAGCGATGTCATTCCATGCAGAGCACCAGCGAGAGCAACGGCACCTTGCTTCCGGATGTTGTTGCGTGAAAGATCCAACGATTGTAGCGATATTATTCCACGTAGAAAATCAGCCAAGGCAATGCTTCCGTCGTTCTCAATGACAATCCTTGAAAGATCCAACGATTGCAGCGATGCCATTCCAGGGAGAGATTTAGCCAGCAGAGCCATGACACCTTCAGCGCTCTCATACCAAGCTAATGTTCTAATCCTGAAATGTCCGAGACTGGGCATTCCATGCAAAAGCTCAGAAAAGGCAGCTAGAACTCGATCATCCAATCCTGGAAAGTAATCGAAACAAACGCCCGTCAAAGTGGATATTTCACTAGAAGGTTGCTTGAGAGCCTCACACAACAGAAAAACATCCCTTGGGCGTATAATGGTGACTTTGTCCTGTGAAAGAGTGTCAGTCAGAGTCTCGAGCTTCAGCTTCTGTAAAGGAGAGTAAGTCTCAACCTTCAGCTTCCTATTCTCTCGACCCTCTTCCTCTTACTTCATTGTTCTTTCCGTCCAACTGGGACAACTGTTACAACTGGTACAACAAAAACAACACTTGCACTTTCAGAAATCCAAAGCACTCGTCGTCGCACTCAAGGGAGATTTTATGATAAGATCAAACAAACTGTGGATGAACCATCCAGTGTTTGATAAATACTGCAACAACAACAACAGACAAGTCCACGATCGGAGACAACATGATGGTGCCAGCGTCACATTATTTGCCTGTGGGTTCGACGGGATCCATCGAGTCGAGTGCGTCCAACTTCTTGGAGTCCTACTGCGTAGCTAGCTAGGTAGCTAGTAGTACCATGGCTAACCCTAACCCCAACTAGCTAACAACGACAACACACAACTTCCCGAAGCGTAAAAAGGGAATGGGATTACGAACCCTGGTCTTCTTCTACCAACAGTGTTCCTTGTTCCAGAAGGAACTCTCACACTACTTGTCATCAAATAATGATAAAACACTACAATCAATCAATTCTTGACCACTGCTACTATGCGTCTTGCACCAACAACTGCGCTTCTTGCCTTTGTCAGTGCTTCCGCACTCTCTCGTGATGGTGATGCTGCTATCCAACAAGCAACGGATGACGTTCCATTCGTCCCCGACTTGCCCTTGATGTCACGCCGTCGTCATCGTCATTATCATCGTCTTCTTCTACGGAAAGACCGAACAACATCTCTAAGTAGTTTTTTGAGGAAGAGAGGACGCCACTCTGTCTCTGCTAGGACCCACGCGACGTCTATGACTTCCCTCGTGGAATGTGATCCAGATGTTCTTGTGTTGGACTGTGGAACACCTGGAATGTATTGTTTCATGAACCCCAATTCTTCTTTGGGTGGCTTTTGCTACGATCATTCCCCCCCAACCGGATCGACATTTACTCCTGGGGGTAGGACTACTGATGCGCAACAACGACGACAAGTCGCTGAACGAGACATTTTGCCACGATCCGTCTGGATCTTTGACTGTTGCGAAACCGAATCTGATGCTTTGGATCCAGCCAAAGATCCCTATTGCAACTGTGATGATTGGAATTTCCAATCACAATATGGCATGTAGTACACATATCAACGTGTTGACACGTATTGCTTTTCGATGGATGATGATGCTGGCACATTGTCCTCCTCTTGTCAAGGTTTGTGTGCCACAGTCCATGTTTCCTTTTCCAGCGATGGATTGACCTACGACTACTCGTATTGTATGGATATCATATCTTCTGAGGAACGGTCAAGGTTTTGTTTCCATACAGAGTCCGGTGACGACGACGGTTCTTGCGAAATAGACTTGAATGGAATTGCTTGCAACTCTTGTGAGACTTGGGACAAACTTCAATGTATTGCCTTTGATTGCGAAAATATTGATGTTTGGACCAGTGGTAGTCAATGTGAGATATTGGATTCTACTTACTACTTGGGTGTCTCCGACGTTTTGCCTTTGTACGATGAGTTGATGCAATGTCTGGAACTATATGACTGGCAATGTTCCATCTGTCCAGATGCTACTGGTGGTATCACCTCCCCCTCTGCCACGGTGGATCTTCCAGGGTATGGCGTGGTGGATTGCCTCGAACTGGACACAATGGTCAAGAACGGCGTGCCCATTCTTCCGCTGGGAGACGCCGGTGCAGTCTACACCTGTCCCCTTTTCGTATCGTTGGCCCGACCTACCTGTTGTGCGTTTGATTCTACCAACAGTAATTTACCCTACAGTGAAGTATCCACCAACGGCGATGGGGATACTACGACTGCTGACTCTGACGACGATTCTACCTCTGGCAAGAACAGTGTTTCATCCTCGGTTCCAATGATTCTTGCTGGCATGCTGGCTTTTGTGCTCGTGTCAACACTCTCTAGCCTTTCACAACACTGTTGTGCCAACAATTGCTGGCTCCCTTTGTGATAGAATGACCGATGATCCTAGCTATAGAAAGCATACCACTTCACAATAGAAAAATACCTAGCTACCAGTACGCTGTCAGAGCGGTGTAGCACTTGGGCTTGAGCTTGTGTTTCTCCTAGTGTCACATGCGAGCACAATCGTCGGAGTCACATACAGACAATCTCCTCCTCTCACCACCACAACAACACGCAACACCTATACCAAGCCGGAAGCAAATAAACAAGCGAAATATGTCAAGACCTATTGATTACTCGAAATGGGACAATATTGACATCAGTGATAGTGAAGAGGATGATGATGATGATGTGCTTCCCAACATTGACACGGAATCTTGGTTTCCTCCCCAGCGTCAAAGTCGAGTGGAACGAGTCGAGCATGAACAGCCTGCAGAGCACATCATTCCACGGCCAATTATTCCACCGCAGCGAACTAGTATGCCTTTGAGAAACACAACACAAAGAGATGACTCAGGCAAGGATGACAACCAGTCAGTGGTTGAAAGAAAGTTCCGTATGATGTCAGACTACCTCGACAGCCGAGTGAGGATGAATAAGATTATACCACTTCGCGAGCTGAAAGTCCATTCTCGATTTCCTCTGGGCGATGATGGTGTGACTGTCCTTAAACCTCGCCTCCCAAATTTACCAGATCTGGTCGAACTAGATCTTTCTTCCAACTCAATTGGTCCACGAGGGGCTACTGTACTCGCAGACGCCATGTTGCCAGTAGCAAAGAGATTGCTTGACTTGAATCTCTCGGACAATACATTGGGTGACAAAGGCGTGGAGGCCCTCGCTGGAACTCTAGCCGAAATGGAAAACTTGACAACACTTAATCTCAGCAATGTTAATCTGGGTGAACGAGGCTCTCTTGCTCTAGCAGGTGCTTTAGGAGGGATGAAGGCACTGAGCACTTTGGTATTGAGCAGCAATTTCACTCAGTCAAAGGGTGCCATTTCGCTGGCTCGGGGTATTGGCAAGTTGAATAGCTTGACGAACTTGGACCTAGATTTCAACTACATGGGTGATGAAGGTTCGGTGGCGATTATTGATGCTCTGAAAGGGAAGAAAATCAAATCCTTGCACTGTTGCCATTCTGGTTTAGGATTCTATGGTGCGATTTCTCTTGCACAATTGCTACAACAAGACGGAATGAAAGATTTGGTGGATCTTCATCTGAACAATAATTCGATTGGACAGAGCGGCTGTATCTTGTTAGCTGAAAAATTGATTGGAAAAACGGCGCTCGAATCATTGCTCTTGGATACTGTTTCGCTCGGCATCGAAGGTGCAGTGGCATTGGCAAAAGCTCTGCAGGGAATGGTCAACTTGAAAAGGCTGTATCTATCAGAGAACAACATTGGTGACGAAGGTATCATAGCAATCTCTCGATCTCTGCGAAACGTGAAGGGCCTGAGCGCATTGCGTATTGAACGATGTGCCATCTCCCCACGAGGGGCAGTTGCACTTGCCGGCGCCCTACGCCAAATGCCAGAGCTGAAAGAGCTAAACATGACGGAGAATTCCATCCAAAATGAAGGAGCCATTGCCCTTGCAGGAGCTTTGCATGGAAAGTCTGCCTTTGAGCTCTTGTTGTTAAAAGCGAACTCCATTGGAGACTTGGGCGTGGAAGCCCTAGCCACATTGGCTTTCGATGAAATGGAAGCTTTGAAGGATATAGTTTTGTCCAACAACTCCGTTGGCGATGTGGGTATGGCTGCGCTGATTGAAGCTGTACGAGGAAAGAGAACATTGGGAGCTCTATTTTTGGATGGAAACTCCATTGGCAACGATAGTGCCGTCGCACTAGCCGAGGCCATACCAGGATGGCCGGCTTTGGAAAAGCTGTATCTTGACAGAAATTGTATCGACGATCGAGGTGGCATTGCCTTAGCTGCTGCTACTGGAAAATCGACAAGCCTAATGTCTTTGGGTCTGTTTCGAAATGCGGTTGGGGATGCAACCGCCAGGGCATTTGCAGTTGTTCTTGAGCAATCGAACTGGAGCCTAGAAGAATTAGATATTCCAAGCCGAAACGTATCGAATCCAATGATATTGTACAAGATTAAGGAATTGATGACTTTGGAGAACCGTATCGAACGAAAACAAGAGGCCTTGGACAAAACGTATGTGCTCGTACAAGATTATTTCTCAAAGGTCTACTTCGCTGCTCACTAAGCGAGGGGGTCGATTCAGGGCTCGAGCGACCATACTGAAACGACTAAGGGACTGTTCGAATATTGCATAAACAATGATTGACTCTCTAGAACTCTCTTTGTGAAGTCACTACCAATAGTACAGGCCTGCACATGGGCGATGATGTCGTGACAAACTTGGGGAAGGCTAATATTTGCCAGAAACCAAGAGCTGCCGTTGTTCGAACAGCGGCGGACGAGGCAGTGGGATGTCAACATTGAATCAAACAACTTATTTATAAGAGACACCCGAAAACTAATGAACAACCCAAGGAATATGCTTCAAGCACAATTGGAAGTGCAACTGGTCGGGTTGTTCTTCATCAAGTAACGCAAAAGTAGACAAAAAGTAAGCTTTCACACGCCGATAATCCTCTCGTACCAAATTTTGTTAGTTCTTTGAGGCGATGGCGTATGTACGGCGTCCGTGCCTCCAGCTCGTCCAACTTGTTTGAGTCATGGATATCGAGGAAGTACGTACGTACGGAAGTACTGGTAGTAGCGCGTGAGCTGTGACACACGCCTGTTGTTTGGTTGACACGAGATCCAAGTCTTTGGACTTCGACCGACTTCGAGATTGTTCACGTCGTCGTACTGGATCCTCAGGATACTCATTTTCTGTTGGCTCCATGTTTGCATCCTTCGGTGTACGCAATCTCTTCTCACCATCCCTGTTCACAGCATCCTTGGTAGCTACTGGTAGTCGAAGTTTTTCTGCTACATCCACCGCTTTTGGAACCATGAAGGTATGAGTCTCCAAACGAACTGTGGCTTGTGGACTCTTCTTGTGTCATCATTTGTTCTGTCGAATTTTGTTACAATAGGTTTCTGACAAAATCAAACATTTGTTGCACCGCCATACCATAGGCCGCTGTCATTCGAGAAACTGGAAATGCTGACGTATTGAAGATCGAAACAGATTTCCCAAAGCCTACGTTGAAGGCTGGCCAAGTTCTCGTCAAGAACGAAGTTGCTGGACTCAACTTTATCGATACGTACTTCCGTACCGGTCTCTACAAGCGTGAAACTCCCTTTGTTTGCGGTCTAGAAGGTGGTGGTATTGTTGAGGAAGTGTCCGAAGAGGCTGCTGCCGAGGGTATCCAAGTTGGAGATCGTGTCGCATACTATTTCCAAGACAGTTATGCCGAGTACACAGCAGTTCCCATCAACAAGGTCGTTCCCGTTCCAGATGAAGTAGACATGGGAACTGCTACCGCTTGCATTGTCCAGGGATTGACAGCACATTATTTGGTAACCTCTGCTACTGCCAACCTGATTCAACCCGGTGAATGGTGTTTGATCTATGCTGTCGGCGGGGGTACGTGCCAATGGGCTGCACAAATGGCCAAAATCCTTGGATACAAGGTTATTGGCACTGTCTCCAAGGGAAAGGAGCAAATCGCCAAAGCTACAGGATGTGATGCCCTGATTGTGTTGGATGAAGTGGAGGGCAAATCCTACAGTGACTACACCTCTGTGGATATCCCTGCCAGAGTCATGGAGATTACCAATGGCGTGGGCGTCAAGTGCGTCATTGACGGAATTGGCAAGTCCACCGTAGACATGTCCATGAATTCCTTGGCAGCACGAGGAATTTTTATTTCCTTTGGAAATGCTTCTGGAGCCGTCCCTCCATTCCCCTTGTTGTCATTGGTCAGCAAGTCTGCCTTTGTCACGCGTCCAACGTTGGCTCACTACACCGCCACACGAGAGGAGATGCTTTCCCGGGCCAAGGATGTCTTTCAATGGATCAAGGAAGGAAAGCTGAAGGTTAACATCGACACTACATTCGCACTAGACGAGGTTGCAGCCGGTCACAAGTATCTCGAAGACGGCAAGAGCAAAGGCAAGGTCCTTTTCAAAGTGATGAGTTCTTTGTAGAATGGGCAACATTCCGTAAATTCAACCCTATCTTTCTTTCAGACCATGCTCTTACACGATGTGAACAATACTAGGATACCGCACTTGCAGTCGCTTTCCATTATGCATGTGGATTGTGACTCGCCGATCAAAGAAGAACCATCCTTTGCAATTCAATATTAAAACCATAGTACTACCTAGTACGATACTGTTTGCAGGAGAGAAATGTATATTGATGGCCATGTTCTGGCATCCATTTTGTTAGTCACAGTTTGGAGTCGACTGCTTCGAATGCAAAGCAGCTACCGATGCCAGCTTTCACAAACCACAGCACCACCATGAAACTTCTTTCTGGTCATTTAGGTTATCCATTCAATCTACCGGTATATCTGTGTTTGCGGTAACACATACTATATCCCCCAAAAAATGGATCCAGAAACGCTGACAAAAATTCAAAAAGTGACCAATGCTTTCTGGCGAAACGAGTATGTTCAAGAAGTGAATTTGAACGGAAAACGCCTTGGTGTCGAGGGTTTCCAAATTCTCACTGAGGCTTTCAGTCAATGCAGCAATTGCAGTCTTGTCACACTTGACCTGTCGTTCAATTCTGTGGGTGATGAAGGTGCCTTGATTCTTGGTCCTGTTCTTCCTCTTCTGTCTAATCTCCAAGTGTTGAGGCTTGGTTTCAACAAGTTCACTGCAACAGGTGCTGTCGCACTTGCTAAAGCTTTTCCAACAATGGAAAAGTTGACAGAGTTGGACTTATCCTACAATAATTTTGACGATCATGGCATTGCAGCTATTGCGGAAGCCCTGCAACGAAGCAAGTCTCAGCTCACATGCTTGAACCTTTGTGGTGCATTGAATGCCATGACGGATCAGGGTGCGGCGCCACTAGCGGAGGCTTTGCGTGGCATGACCGACATGAAAACGCTGTCTCTCAAGAGTAACTACATGAATTCAGATATTGTCGGCCAACTGGGCAGTTCTTTGTTTCCGATGACAAAATTGGAAAACCTATACTTGGGCGAAAACGACATACTAGGCAGATCTGGCACTATTACAATTGGAGCAGCATTGCGGGGGAAAGAGTCGCTAGAGATTCTGGATTTGGACTTTTGCTTGATTGGTGAATTAGGTGCCATTGCACTGTCTAGGGGTTTGCGTGAAAATACGTCTCTGGTTGAGTTGCACCTTGTCCAAAACGATATTCGTGACAGGGGCATGGTTTTCCTATCTGAGGCTCTTGTCGGAAATTCTGCGCTTGAGCGGCTGGTGCTTGAATCAAACAACATTGGAACTCAGGGTGCCGTGGCTCTGTCTGAGTCATTGCTTGGAATGTCGTCGCTCCAAGTGTTGAGTCTCGGCGGTAACAATTTTGGTGACGAAGGAGTGACTGCTCTGGCGAATGGCTTGCACGGGACGACTGCGTTGACCAAGTTGGATCTGAACAGCAATAGATTTGATATTGATGGAGCAGTTGCACTGTCGGGGGCCTTGCGAGGCATGAGAGCCTTGACGATGTTATTTCTTTCCAATAATGCAATTGGTGATGAAGGAATAGCCGCCGTTGCTGGAGCTCTATCTGGAATGAAAAGGCTGAGAAAGTTACACCTCTGCAGTGCTTCCATTGGTAGTGAAGGTATGGTGGCACTGGCAGAAACACTGCCTGGACTGTGTACCCTCGATCAACTGAGTCTCACTGGCAACGCGATCAGAGACGCTGGGGTTTCTGCTTTGGCTTCGGCCTTGTATGGGATGACTTGTTTGACAGAATTGCGCCTACGAAAGTGTTCTATAGGCAATCCAGGATGCATTGCCTTGGCGAACACTTTGCATAAAAACACCTCTTTGATGTTCTTGACTCTGAGCGACAATGATATTACAAATGAAGGTGCTATGGCATTTGTTCATGCGATACAGTATCATAACTGGACGCTTACACGGCTATACCTTGAAGACAATGGGATTGATTCAAGCGTTTTGAACAGCGCAGCACTTCTTTTGAAGTCAGAACACCAATCCAAGCGAAAGGAAAGAGTCCTGTTGGAAAAAACTTTTAGTTTTGTGACCTCGTATTTCTTGATGCGCTGCTTCTGTGGTCGCTAATGCAAGAAGAGTGACATATCACTGCTATCGGGTGGCGACATTTTCCATTGTTCGTACGGAAGTGCCATAGATGCTGGTTCGATCGGGGTCACATTGCTTACGCAGATCCTAATGTTTTGTAAGATATCTATACAACCTCGCTGTAAAACCAAGCGAAATGTTTTCCCACGTTCCAAAAAAGAATCTATGTCCGTTTCCGCAAGCAGTTGGATCTGCAAGCATCGGATTGTGCCGTGACAATAGCTTCGTCCAACGGCCGGTGGTTGAGGTCTGGTAGTAGTACAAACTCTACTCTAACCATAGTACCGGTAGTTGTACTATATATTCCAAATGCTAACGTACAAATGCGAAATAGATTAGAATCAGCACTCGTGACAAGGAAAATTGTGAATTCCGAACAACGGGGTTATTTCTCAGGCGGCATTGCGTAGAAATCGAAGTTTGCGTCATTTGTACCTACAAAGAAACAGGATTACCTATCGGGGGTCCATTGCCTTGGCTGATTCCTTGTATGAGAATACCGCTCTAAGGGGTTTATTCCTGTACGGCAACGTCATTTCGAATGAAGGTGTATTGGCGTTTGCTCATGCCATTCGCTATCAAAACTGGACCCTCGAAACGCTACATGTTTTCTTCCCTGACATTGAACGAACGATGCTCACCCATATTGAGCGTTTGTTGTGTTCACCTTAAAGATGGCAAAACGTCAGGGTAGCAAAGACCTTTCGGTTTGTAACCATCCACTTCTTGAATCGCTTCTTTTCTCGGACAACTTGAAATATGTCTTGAGAATTCAAAGTAAGCCTGCGATGGCAGGAAGAACTACTAGGTTGCGGGTTGAATTGGTTGTGGCATTTTCCGGCCATCTATTGGATTCAAAATGCTTTATAGTATATCGAAAAACTTGAGTCTACCACTTCTTGCATGGCAGTTGATTGTTCGGGATCATCGTGGCGAAGATTGTCCGCTTTTTCATCACAGCAGATCTCTAATCCAGGACTCAAACAAGTCCCGACAACCTCGGATTGACCCAACGGACTACCGGTAGTCCAGCAACAACAACCACCAAGATCATTCTATTGTACGAGTTCCCTCGGTAGTCCTCCATCTGTTACATTCATGTTCCTTTCTGCATCCCATACTCATACTGTAGCTGATCTTTTCTGAATCCTAACAAGATGGATCCCTACGTTGATTTGAGACTTCGAGAGTTGGCAGTAGAACTGACAAACCATCAAGTACGGCAAATCCTTCTGAGGGAACGTGCCATTGACAATGATGGTATTCGTACTCTATTCGATGGGTTACTGAAAACTATTGACAACAACAAGAACACTAGCCTTGTTGAGTTGGATCTGTCTGACAATTCCATGGGTGATGAATCCGCATTTGTTCTTGGGCAAGTCCTCCCCAAACTAGCAGAACTCACTGTTCTGCGGTTAGGAAACAATTCGATGGGCCCTGCCAGTGCTGCTGCACTGGCACGGTCCATCCCCAGAATGAGAAAACTGGCAGATCTGGACTTGAGTCATAATGACTTTGGTGATGAAGGCATGTCTGTCCTCTCAATGGCATTGTCGATCAAAAAGACACATTTCACAAGGTTGCGCCTCGAAGGCACTCCTCTGAGTTCTATGGGTGCCAGTGCTCTGGGTAGAGCTCTGCTTGGCATGTACCGTCTAACCGAGTTGGATCTGTCTTTTTGTTATTTGCGATCCAGTGGTATCGTTGCGCTAGCAGCCTCGTTACGGGGGTTGACAAGTCTGGCACAGTTGGACGTTTCCGCCAATCTCATGGGCGATGAAGGAGCAATCGCTATGGCTGCGGTTTTACAAGACATGACTTGCCTTACAAGTGTGTATCTCTCCAACAATGAAATTGGGACAGAAGGTTCTGTTGCACTAGCTGGAGCCTTGCAAAAATTGCCGAGTTTGACAACATTGGCTATGGGTGACAATGAAATTGGTGACACTGGCATGGTAGTTCTTGCGAAAACGATACATGGAATGTCTGCTCTCACCTCGTTGGAGCTTGGTTCGAATGGGATTGGCACCCAAGGCGCCATGGCTCTATTTGGGGGTTTTCATGGCGCATCAAGTTCTTTGACAAGGCTTGTCTTGTATAATAATTTTCTAACTTCCGACACAGAGTTGACGCAATCACTCGCGGACGCATTGCGAGGAAAGCCAAACTTGACCGAACTGTGTATACAAGGAAACTCGTTTGGTAACGAGGGAACCATTGCCCTTACTGAACCTCTGTGTGACATGACCTCACTCAAAAAATTGGCCTTGGATGGCAATCGGATTGGCGACGATGGAGTCAAAGCACTGGCTAGTGCTTTGAGTGGATTGTCAGGGCTGGTATATTTGGATTTGTTCAATAATTCCATTGGTGGGGACGGAACAATTCTTTTGGCTAAAGCTCTGCCAGGACTGCAAAATCTCACAGAGTTGAATCTCGCAAACAACAATTTGGGTGATCGCGGTGCAATAGCCATGGCTGGGGTTATGAATGAACTGACGAGTTTGAGAGAGCTACACCTACGTGGCAATTCTATTGGCGATGAAGGGGCAACCGCCTTGGCTGGATCTCTGCATGGAATGCGTCTTTTGCCCCATTGGGACCTATCCAGCAACTGTATTGGCGACGATGGGGCCGAGGCTTTGGCTACCGCCATGCGTGGAACGAGAAACTTGACAAAGTTGATACTGGCTCACAACTCCATTGGCGATAGAGGAGCTACCGCCCTGGCGAACGCTTTGCACGGGGTCACAGCACTCGAATGGTTGGTCCTTGCTCATAATTTGATCACAACTGACGGTGCCAAGGCATTTGCATATATGATTCGACATCATAACTGGACTCTCACGAACTTAGACCTCGGCGGCAACCGTGGTATTGATCCAGTGATCATTAAACACGTTGCTTTTCTCCAAGGATCACCATACCTAACCAGAAGGATGCAAAAGTCCATGATTGAAAACGCTTTCCGGCTTGTAACCGTCTACTTCTTGGATTTCCATTTTTCTAATCATTGAATGCCGACTGCTATAAGATGATGATGCAACTCTTTAATATTGCGAAGGTCGATCGCCAGCGCTCTCTCGTGCTGTCGGAATACATGTGGCTGGTCAGCGCTTCTGTTTCTCTTGACAGTGATGAGTATCTAGTAGGAACTTCGATTGGTACCGATGGCCGCTGCCTGTTCGTTCGGTTTGCAAGACATCAAACAGCTGTATTTGCGCAGTAACTCAATCGCTTCCGTTTCCAGATTCTCCTTCACAAAATCTGGCGAGACCCAAGAACATATGATAAGATGGATAAATACAACGATCGCACTGCATAATGAGATATATCCGCCTGACTATGCAACCTTTTCTTTCCCGACTTGTTCCTCAGGATGATCCACATCTCCATCCTTCCCAGCAGCCTCGTTTTCAAGGACAGTTTCACTCACTCCTTGTGTTTCCAGCTGTGGCCTTTGTTCTTCATACGCATAGCCATATTCATTCGTTCGTGTCTTATCGACTCGATACAAGTAGAATTGAACCAAAAATAGAAGAAAAACCACATCATCTCGTAGTGTCATAATACGATGCTTCCAAGGCATTTCAATCAACCATGCAAATGCATCATCAACAAAAGTATTGAATATTTTGTACATGAACACTTTCCATGGCAAATGAGCCACCGATTTCAATCGATAGTTGACATAAAGCTGAGGACAGAGTGTGACAAACCCAAAGGTGTACACAGCATTGGCCAAATTGGAAATGAACCAACTCCACCAACTTTTGTATTGATAATGTCTCAACGCAAAAAGAGACCATCCAATGACCAGAGGATAGAGAACCATGGCAAGATTGACCACAGCAATTCTGTCGTATTCTGCCGTGGCATGTTCTTTGCTGCCTGGTTGAAACTGCCGGATTGTGACAAAGGGAAAGCTTGTCGAGAGTTTGGGCGACAAAAGTCTCCAGACTTTCCATGCCGATACACAACAAGAACCAAACAAACTCCAAAGAACCACCCAACTGGTTCCACCACCATCAATCAGATACAAGAAGATAATGACCGAAGACATAAAACTCGTCACTGCCGAGGACGTAGATACTCCCGACAAGTTGGTACGGCCCCGGTAGAATTGAATTTCATCCCGGAAGGCCATGTAATCAAAAAACAAATGCAAATAGGAAATAATTTGGGTCAACAGGAAGCGATAGAGGTATTCATCTCGCAAGTAAAATCGGAGTTCATCCAATTCGTTGCCCGAAAACATTGTATCGATTTGTTCAAAAGCCTGATGGACTCCACGATTGAGAGAATCCCAAATGGGGGCCAAGGAGCTAACCTTGACGTGGAGACTGACTGGGGGGCGATCGGAGGCGGGAGGAGGAGCCAACTGGATCTGAGCAGATCGTTGCAAAGACAAATCATCCACATAGACAACTGGAGCATAGGTACTCGCATTCCAACGGGGCAGGCGCACTCCGTCGGCCCGAAGGAGCAATGGACCATAGGGTCGGTCTTCGGCAACGAAACGAATGCGCAAGTGTGCTCGACCGTACTTGAGATAGGGAACGAACGTTGGGACTTGGATTTTTCCTTGGTTGGTTACAGTATGGTTGGAAGAGGCTGTGCTGTTGGTACTCAACAAATTGCGGACCTGGGGCGGTTCCCCAGATACACCAGAATCCAAGGATGCAGGCCAGAATGAATAGGGGCGTTTCTCAATGACTCGAGTGAGTTGAAAGGGAACAAAACCCAAATGTTCTCCAGTCACATTGTCTGATAATGCAAATCTTGCTTCGAGGGGCTTCACCAGTTCGATATCTGGGGATTGGACACGGGCATCATCGGGAATGACAACTTGACATTCAGTGCCATTGGTGGTAGTGATGACTTGAGGGAGCTTACCCGTCTCTGGAATTGCGAACTCAAGACGACAGGAAGGCACAGGAACCCATTCATTGCGAACATTGGGAGAATTGGATTGAAACTCGTCATCCTTGTCAGAGGAAACTTGGCGCAAGAGAGAAAGCTCCAAAGCTACGGCATGACCGACGGAAACCCTAGGACCCAAACAAACATCATTGGGATGGCATTCACTTTTGGGAGAAGAATTTTCCACTAGAGATCTCCACGTAATGGTGGCATACATCACCAGCCAAAACAGCCATAGCAACCACATTCTGTTGGTAAGAAGAGTGACCACAAAACCAACCTTTAGTTGTGGTAAGTGGAGGAGGAGTGGTGTGGTTTGGTTGGTGTCGCAATGTATACTAGTATATGTACAGAGCAAGAGGTGAATGTATGGACTATAAGTATGATTTGCACGTTCCCTAGCTTTCTTGGATTAAAATGCGGTAAAAGGCATTCGCCAACTCATCGGTTTGTTGTTCCACCACTACTGCAGTGTCAATCTGCGGATTCTCTTCCTCGGGAGGATGCTCCAGCAGTTTCAAGATCTTGTCTATTGCCATGATATAGAAGTTCAGTGTCTGTTGTTCGGATGCAATCAGGATGGCGGCATAACGACCAGTGGTCGTCGTGGACAAAGAAGAAGACTCGACAGATGGGTAGCCTTGGAGGCAATGATCAAGCGCGTCCTTGAGCTTTTTCAGCGCCACCTTTTCTCGCTGGACGCGTTCCGAACGTGACAACATGGGTGCACTATCGCCATCAGCAGCAAGACCGCCGTGCCCCAAACCATCCGGTTCTTGTCCCATGTACATGGCATCAAAGTCTCCATCATCCTCGTCCTCATCCCCATCTCCATCGGGTTCCTCGCAGTCGTTCAGAAAAGCTTCCATATCATCATTGGCATCGTCACTCTCCTCTTCGCCATCTTGCGATGGGGTAGACAACTTGGATTCTTCCCGAAAATGTCGAAGTGCCTGAACCAAACAGGGATAGGTGTATGCCTTGGGCCCTATCCGCAAAGGAAAACTCACTGGGGTATCCTTTTCCTCCTGGACCTCTCCTCCTGATCTAGCCACAGGAGGTGAAAAGGACACAACATCATTGCTAGATCCATCGGGTTCCACATTGTCAGGGATACAAAAGCCATAGTTCAACAACAACTGCGCATTGCCTTGGGCCCCATAGGTTAACCGCAAACTTTCTCCAGGGGCTATTTTGGAAACTGCCAACCGAACCACCATGTTGCCAACCTCTTGGTCGTCGTCGTCACAATTTTCGAAGGAATACATGAGATTCTTCTTGTCCTTGGGACCCCGGCAGTGATCACATAAATCCAGAATGGGAACCAGAGCAATGCTAGAAGTATTTGAGCTAATTTTGCTGCTGTTGGGAATATCAAAGGCTCGAGAGCTAACGGCAGCCAACATGTCACTGTAGGATTCGAAAGATGGACAATGGCCATTCCCCTGCCACATCGTTTGCATCATTTGATAGTCCTTGACTACTCCCAATTTGTTTTGTTTCACGCGATCCAGCAGCGAAGATCCCTTCAAATTGATTTCAAGCTCTTCATCGGACCACCGCCGAGGCAAACAATCGAAGGATTCACTTGGGGGTAACGTATGCAAGTAGGGACACGTCTCAGGCAGGGCCATGGCCAAGGCCCAAGCGAGGAGAAGATCCGAGATAGGCGAATTCCATGCGATCTCAGAGTCATTGCATTTTTCTCGCCACGATGGAGGCAACTGATCATCAGCCCAAGTTTCGGATACCAACGTCGAATAGGGGAGTTTCAATACAATCGTTCCTTCATTCTCAACCGTCTCTTGCACACCAAGTATACGAGCATCTGCATCAAACTTCAAATGTGGATGAATAAATCCACCCTGTGATTCGATTTTGTCTGTCAAAGTCTTCCACCAGCTGGGGGGTTCTGTGCTCTTCAAAGGGCGTTTTGCCGCCATGCCCAATTACGAAACGCTGCAAAAAATGGGTGGATGGTCGTCCTTCTCATGCCTCGTGACTGGGGGATACTCATGATACAAGTTCGATCCACAAGAATGGAAAAAATGAAATGAGACATTCTAGCATTGTATGTTGTGAGCTTCGTGACGACATGCGCTACCACCGTGATGATGTGACAGTTCTTCGTCGGCGGCAGTGTCATGTGGTAGTGTACTGTACCATGACCCAATAACAAAAATCATCATAGTAAATCGATACACATGAAAAAGGCGCATTTTTCAGAGTTGCACAAAGCATCTTCCCGCCAAAGTGGATATGGTGTTCCAGTCACATTCTGTTGAAGTCCCAAAAACAGAAGACGCCGTGATGAAGGCAGTTGTCTTGTTGTTTGTGTGGCTGTGTATTGCATCAATTCAAGCCCAACAACCATGGTTGGAATCCTCTTCCATCACAATACAAAAGGGTCTGCTGGAATGGATTGATTCGATACCTTCCGGATCTGCTTTCCAGGGCCAAGACGTTCGAGATATATCGTCGTTCGAGGGACAAAGTGATGTTGATCACAATGGCATGTTTGCTACATCTCAGATTGCTCCCGGCCAAGTGTTGATGCAAGTTCCTTTATCGCATGTTATCCGAAGTCGAAATTCCCCTGGAACGTTGGATTGTGAGTTGGTTAGGAATTTGGCCCAAGAGCTGAAACTGGGTAATGAGTCCACGTTTGCACCATTTGTCCAGCATGTTCTGCACCATACCAACCATCACTCAATACCAAGCCATTGGAGTGATGCAGGCAGAAAATTTCTTCAAGAAATCGTTGGGAATACACCTTCTAACCCAAGAATACCTCCCATCGATCCTTCCGAATGGCTCCATGTCGATTGGGTTTCGGAGTGTGGCGGCAATCTGAAAGACGACCTCTCTGTCAAAGCGGCAATGTTCGTAGTCCAGTGGAATCGAAAAGGCATTCTGGCTCCATTTGCTGGTTTGTACAATCACGGCAACGGAAATTGGACAAATGCAGAGTACAAGGTATACAGTGCCTCTGCTGATGGGGGAGGTTTTTTGGTGCTACAGGCCATCCGCGACATTGCCCCAGGGGATGAGATTTTCACCAGTCTGACCCATTGTCCCGAGTGTGAGGAAGAACGAGGTCAAGGGTATGGAAGTGCAGGTACGTCCAATGGCAGGTTTGTGAATGTCATTGCTGCATTGGGTGTCTAATCGTGACTTGTTTTCAGAGCTCTTTCGAGACAATGGTTTTATCGAATCCTTTCCGCAACATTGGCACTTCCTCGAGGGTGAAGTTGAGATGGTTCTAGATCTCGTTGATCAAAATGAAACATCCACCACGTATCAAGTTCAATGGCCAATGGACATGGATTCGATACCGCGTGCAATGCGAGGCAATCTGCAGAGTGAAGCTCGAAGACTGATGCGCATGATCAACATTGACTATCGCAATGGCGCTCCAGGAGTCCCTTCTTCAGAGTTTGAGTCCGCACTGCAATTTGCTAGGGCAAACATCCAGGCATTACAGGTGGCATTTACCTCTCTAGAAAACGGCAGGATTGATATTGTCTCGGTGCCAAAGAATCTTAATCACTACGATGAGCTCCTCCAAGAAGTTGACTTCGTTGACTACGGTCTCGATACTTGTGATTCTTTTGAGGTGGATATTCTATTCCCAGAGCATCGAGTTGCTGAGTTAGTGGAGTCACCTTACCAATACGTTCAGTTTTTCTTAGATCCTGAATCGAACAATGTCGTGTTGGATTTGGACTATGTTCTGCAGATTTCCAGCTCCTACCGACCGCAGTATCATGAATTTATGACGCATTCAGCAACACGTTTCCTCGATTCCGTCAAGCGAGTCATGTTTGTGGGAGGAGGTGACTCCATGCTGTTACACGAGATTCTGAAGTACCCAGAATTGGAGTTGGTCGTTGGTTTGGAGCTGGACCAAATGATCGTCCGCAAGAGTTTCAAGTATTTTCATACACAGCCTCATTTCGATGATCCTCGTGTAGAATGGTGGTTTGGAGACGCCACTAAGAGTTTGTTACTCCTCCCAGAAGATTATTGGCAAAGCTTCGACTTGGTCCTCGTCGATTTGTCGGAGACTGTCATGTCCTTTTCTGTCACGACGCAACTCGATGTGTTTGACGCACTCGCGCTACTTTTGAAACCTGATGGGGTCATGGTAAAGAATGAGCAGTACTTGGATGAGTTTAGCAGAGTCTTCGACAATTCCATGGAAATTTTTATGATGTGTCCGATTCTCTGCGACCAAACATTCATCTTGGGGTCCAATGGCATTGATTTCCTGCATGCGCCAATGAAGGATCACGAAATTGAAACCTTGCTCTACGACGGAAGTATCACAGACTCCTCCAGACTCATGGATGTGCACGATTACCGCCACAACATGAATATCACATCTCAAAGCAAGTGTCGCACTCAATTAGACCGCGACTTTGGCGACGCACGTGCCGGAATTCTTGAGGTGTTGGAGGTCGAGCTGGCTACTGGTGACCCCATTGAGTCCATATTATCGAATATGGATGGAATCGAGACTTCCATTCAAGGGGCTGGATTCAAAGTGTTGCAAGCGCCAGTGCATTTAGGAGACCAAGTTTTCGTGCTTTTAGAAGAAGGGTATCTGCTGATGAGGTACATGGGTGAAATGGGCCATTGCAGTATTGACATCAACCTCTGGGGTGGCTTCCACCAACTACGCGCTTTGAGCACGGCCGTTACTTCGATGTTCCAGAGCGAACGGCTGTCCCGTTATAGGGTAGTGGTAGGCGGGATGCATGATTCGTCCACGTGGAGTTTGGATCAATCTATGATCGGACCAAGAGTTGCGGAAGTCGGCAGTGACTGTGATGAAACAAACGCGACCTCAATAGCAGAGGTTGAAAGTATTGTTGACAACAAGGAGCAATTGCTAGAGGAAATCATCCGCATGAGCACAGATACCCTGCCATTTGGGGAAGATGGGGAAACAATCCTCATATGTGGGAATGACAAAGGTTGCCAGGCAGCCCGGGGGGCATTGGAAAAGCTTTCTTACCGTCTGTTTGAGTTGGGGCCTTGTCCTGTTCTTTCGCATACCAATTTGACCTCAATGTTCGACTGTGAAACAGAGTTGCAATTACAATTGGCAGAGTTGATAGGAACTGGTAAAGGTGTTGTCTGGGCTGTGGATGATTCTGTTTCATTTGAAATGGTACAAATTGTGCTTAGCATTTTACGTCAAACTGAGTTCAGAGAAAAAGTTGTTCACCCCGAAAGCCTGATGATGACGTGGTCGTTCAAGCCAGAGGAGGAGCCTTGGAGGCAGTATTTCCTGGACAGATACCGTTGCGATGTTGAAGTCGATCCTATCAGCCTTGCCCAATATCAGGTTTCAAGCAAAAAGCGCGGTGGGCTCAAGCTAGAACTTAGTTTGGTGTCAGTAGGCAACGAAGATGCAGTTGAAGATTTTGCTGCCTTGGAGGACGACTTCAAAGATCAGTTTCAAGGTATGGGTGTTGACGTTGTCCTCCACAATATTACTGGAGGCAGGTATGCAGACTGGGATCCGTTTGACCCTCCAGAGTTTTCGCAGTCTGACTATGATGAATCGGAAGCTCTAGAACAATACTTTGAGCAGAGGCCACTGGGATACCAAGTGTTGATGCACTTGGAAAGCAAGGATAGAGCTAGGCTTGATTTGGACGCTCCTCGGTTGGAAAAACTTGTTGACACGGCGATGAACTTCGCCGATTTGGGTTGTTCTTTCTTGAGACAATATGATACCATGGGGAGGGGTATGTTGCTACTCTGCCTAGATCCATCATTCGGAAGTGTCATAGTGTCCTGGGATGGTCACAACCGAGTGGATGTGAATTATTGCAGAATTGGAAGTGACGCGTTTGACCAGAAGAATACTGTGGTTGTTGGGGGCATTGAAGCAGCACTTGAAGAACAACAGTTGGAAGTTGTAACGAGGCAAGAAATGCCCCGAGGCAGTGGGCGTGTAGTGAACTTCCCAAATGACATGAAATCGCTAGAAGTATATGAAGAGTTCCAGAGAAAGCTTCATTTGGCTCCCAAACGTATGGAATTACTGAGTGAATTTGTTGAGGAACAAACTGAGGACGAAGATGAGGACGAAGACATGGATGACGAGGAGGACGAGGAAGAACTCTAATTACTGGATGGCTGAAATCTCTCACAATCCATTCTAGCATATCATCACTTCATTTGAGCGAAGGTACGAAGCTTTCTGTTCAGAATGACATACCGGAGAAAACGACATGAGAGTTTTGGTACTAACTTAGTACTAACGGACAGGCATGGAAGTAGTGTTGAATCCTCTGATCACAGCTACTAGCAGAAACCCACCAAAGTTAGAACTACGAGTACTCGCTCGTGCCTCACCACGGTTCGTGGCGTGATGAACCGTGTCTTCGTGGATAAATATTTCTGTATATATGGATCCACAGAGGAATCACATGAAAAAGAATCTCTATTTGGGAATAGCATTATGTGGGGTGCGACACCCAAAACCAGAGGAGCTTCTTCGGCATCACCACCTTTTCGTAATCGTTATCGTTCAACCAAGCGGCATCCATTGCAAACTCCATCACGTTTTAGTTGCATCATGCAACTGTGTACTATCATACTTGTTATATGGATCCCCGCCGTTTCTTGTGTACATCTACAACATGACAATACAGAATTGGTCCTCCTGGAATGGATTCACACCCTTCCAGGAGGTTGGGTGCATGATGCACAAGAGATCCGAAAGTCCCGAGTTGGAGTGAGAGGAAACACTGGTATGATTGCCAAGTCCTCTATAGCAGTTGGAACACCTCTCATTGAAGTTCCAGCCAGCCACGTCATTCGAAACTCTAAACCTGGAGGGTTGTTAGACTGCAAGTTAGCAAGACTCCTTGCCAAAGAGTTGTCTTTGGGTAGTCGATCCAAATTCGGTCCATTCGTTCAGCACGCCTTGCATCACGCAAGCAACCATAACATTCCCAGTAATTGGAGTGACAAAGGAAAAGAGCTACTGCAAGAGATCATTGGGAGACTTTCAATCGAAACAGAAATACCTCCAATAGAGCCAGTTGAATGGTTGAGTGATGATTGGAAAGGAACATGTGGTGGCAATCTCGATGATCAAATTGGAGTGAAAGCTGCGCTTTTGGTTATTCAATGGAATCACAATGGGAATATTTTCCCTTTTGCTGGGTTATATAATCATCGAAATGGGAACTGGACGAACGCTGAAATAGTGACGTCTAGCACAGGTAAAGTTGTTGTACAATCGACCCGAGAAATATCAGCCGGTGAGGAGGTTTTGCTAAGCCTAAATGACTGTCGTGAATGTGGAAGACGAGAGCCAGGCTATGGAACTGCAGGTGCGTTTTGGACCAGGAGTTCAACTATTCATGTCTGTTCGCCCTTCTAATTTCCTTCTTCAATACCAGAAATCCTACGAGACAGTGGTGTCTTGGAGTCTTATCCTCAGCGATGGCATTACTTTCATCGACAAATCCAATTTGAACTTGATTTGATAGATCATTCCGATACAATCGCTTCATTCGACATCCAGTGGATTAAACCTCCAGAAAGAGTATTCCAAGCTCAAGATATCCCCCGGTTAGAGGGACGGTTTCGGAAGATGATTCGTCGATTGTTGCGAATCGTCAACATTGATTACAAGGATGGCAACCCAGGAATTCCGTCCTCTGAATGGGAGATGTCGCTGCAGTTCTGTCAGGCCAACATACAGGCAATGGAATTGGCATTATTGTCCATACAAACGAACTACAGTCAACTTGTATCCATTTCCAACCAACGGTTGATATCGAGTACTGTGCAATCCCACTACGATCCATTCCTCTGGGAACCTGATGACATTGACTATTTCGCGGAAACTTGTGATTCATTTGAGGATGAAATTGATTTCATTCAGCATCGTGACGTTGAGCACACGAACTCTCCGTTCCAAAATGTACACTACTACATACACCCAGACACCAGAGATGTGGTGTTGGATCTCGATCATGTCGTTCAGATTGCAAGTGTTTATCGACCCCAGTACCATGAAACTATGGTTCATTCTGCCGCTCGTTTTCTTGATTCTGTTAAACGGGTTTTGTTTGTGGGAGGGGGTGACTCCATGTTGTTGCATGAAATCTTGAAATACCCTGAACTTGAGTTGGTGGTTGGCTTGGAGTTGGATCAATTGGTAGTGCGCAAGAGTTTCAAGTACTTTCACACGCAACCCCATTTCGACGATCCTCGCGTGGAATGGTGGTTTGGAGACGCTACGAAAAGTTTGTTGTTGCTGTGGGAAGAGTATTGGCAGAGCTTTGACTTGGTTCTGGTAGACTTATCTGAAACCGCAATGTCTTTCTCCGTAACGAAGCATCTCAACGTGTTTGATGCACTGGCGCTGCTTTTGAAACCTGATGGAATAATGGTAAAGAATGAGCAGTATCTGAACGAATTCAGTGATGTCTTTGTACATGTGATGGGAATGCTCATCATGTGTCCAGTTCTTTGTGATCAAAGCTTCATAATGGGATCGAATGGAATTGACTTTGTGCATGCATCCATGAAAGACCACGGAGTTGAAACAATGTTGTATGACACGAGAATTACCAACATCTCTCGAATGAAGGATGTCCATGACTATCGTCACAACAAAGCAAATCAACTGGACAAATGTGGAACAATATCAGACGACGGTGGTATTGGGGATACACGGGCAGGAGTTTTGGAAGTGCTGGAAATAGAGTTGATTGAGGAATATTCAAAACTCAATTCGTCAGCGATTGAATCAGCGATTCGAAGCGCTGGTTTCGTGCCCTTGGATGACCTGGTCAGTATTGGGGTCCAAATGCTTATCCCATTGGCAGAGGGGTATGTGTTGGTGCGGTCCATGGGTGTTCCAAATCACTGTAGCATCGATATTCACATATGGGGGAGTTTCCACAAACTCCAGCGTTTGAGCACGGCAGTAATTGCGGCCATAGGCAGTACTCGCGAAGTGTCTCGCTATCGGGTTGTGGTTGGTGGCATGCATGGTGCTTCTACTTGGGAGGTGGATAAAACGGAAATTGGACCCAGGGTGACGACAACTCGCAAATGCAACCAAACGACAGTGTGGGAAGATGAGGCTCCGGGTTCACTGCTGCACGAACAAGAAATCCTAGTGGAAAGTACGATCCTTGAGATGTTGTCATCAATGTCGTTTGCTTCAGAGGGAGCTGCTGTGTTGGTCTGTGGCAAGGCAAAGGAAGACTGTTCGATTGCCCGTCGTCTCTTGGGCTCATTGCCTCAACGCCTGGTGGAAGTTTCAACATGTGCCAGTCTCGAACCAGCTGGGAACTTGTCTGCCATGTTTGACTGCGAAATCACAACGCAACAACGCTTGATCAAGTCTTTGGAAGGGATAAAAGGGGCAGTCTGGATTGTTGATCATTCAGTGTCATTCGAAATGATGCAGATTGTTCACAGTGTCTTGAGTCGCGATGAAGTCCGAAACAAAATCGTGCACCCTCGGAGCTTGTTCCTTTTGTGGTCTATGCACCCCATGACCGAACCTTGGAGGCGGCTCTTTTTGGACAGATATCGAAGGATTCAGGAGCTGGACCCTGTTAGTCTAGCCGAATATGATGTATTGACAAGTTCATCTGGAGGTGAGGAACTACTCGCCATGCAACTCGGCATGCTGTCTCTTGGTAATCCAGAGGCAGCACATGAGTTTGTGGCGGCTGAGAAGAACTTGCGAGAACACTTGGGAACTGACTTGCATAACATACAAGTGACTCTGCAGAACATCACAGGCGGGAATTTCGCACCATGGGATCCGTACAATCCCAAGGAATTTCTGCAATCGGATTATGACGAAACGCCTGCACTGGAACAGTACTTTTCACAGCGACCACTGGGGTACCACATCTTGGTTCATTTGGAGTCGAAAGATGAGTACGAATTGAAGTTGAATGGTGGTTTTTTGGAGGCACGAGTTCAGACTGCAATGGCTCACATGAGCTTTGACTGCTCCGATACAAGACGATACGAGAACGTGGGCAAAGGCCTGCTGGTGGTGTGCTTGCATCCCAAATCGGGGAGTCTCGTTTTGACTTGGGACGGGAAAACACGTGTCGACGTCAGTTACACTCGTGTAGGAACAAAACAGCCAATAGATTGGAAACATGGGTTCATCGGATTCATAGAAGGTGTTCTCGACCATCGCCTTAAAGTCATGTCACAACAGGAAATGCCACGTGGGTCGGGGCGTGTTGTGAATCTACCAGGCGATATCAGCTCCCGCAAGGACTATGATCTGTTTTGGGAGCGACTGCATTTGGCACCAGAACGAGGACTGCCTGTCTGGGATGCCTCCGAAACCGATACTCGAAGCTATCTGCAAGAACTCTGATCAGTGATCAGGTGGTGGGGTGCAGAAGTGTGACGACTCCAAAAAGTGGCAACGTTGAACTCGGCGTTGCTTGAGGATTCGTCCGACTCAGGGCATGCTTCCCAAGAATACACTCTACATACATGTATAAATAATATATGCTAAATAGATTCTCTATTTCTTCCGATACACCAACGGCAACTTCCAAAGTCTCCCAGTCGTAGTAGTCATGTGATGTCACTGGGATTCGCACGTTTGTTGGGAAAGCAACAGAATCTTTGTTTCATATCTGTTTGGCAATGACGACAAAAGGCTGGTCGTTGTTGGCACTTGTTGCCTTTGCTGGCATTTGGTTGGGAGAAGCAACCAAGGTGGATGACTTTGGTGTATTCGACTGGATCAAAGCGGCTCCTCAGGGATCGTTCCACCAAGATCAGGAATATCGTCTCGACAGTCATGGCGTCGCTGGAATGTACGCCACTGCCGACATTCCTCAAGGCACTGTGTTGGCTACAGTTCCTTGGGATTTGATCGTTTCTACCCCGCATCCCAATAACTTTGAAACACAAATGCACTGTAATCTCGTGGAGACTCTCGCTGAAGAAATGAACAAGGGAGAGTCTAGTTCCTATGCCCCATTTGTGCAGTTTGCTCAATCCCGAACTCTCGATCATATACCCAGTACTTGGTCGAACAAAGGCAAGCACCTTCTTTTGAATATCATCGGAGGGGATGCCCAGAAACCGAAAGTTCCACCCATCGAACCAGCTGATTGGCTGGATGCTGACTGGGATAATTTCTGTGATGGGTCGGATGATCCAGTCTCGGAAAAGGCTGCTCTTTTGGTCGTCCAATGGAATCGGGATGATGTGGTCATTCCTCTTGAGGGATTTTATAACTTTCGCAACGGCTATTTCACCAATGCAGATTTTGAAATTACCAAGTACAAGCATGCTATCCTTCGGACCACCCGTGCCATTGCCAAGGGTGACCAAATCCATCTCAGCTGGACCAATTGTCAAGCTTGTACAGATCGCAAAACAAACTATGGAAGTGGAGGTAGGTTCCTTTTGCTCGGACAAAGAAGACTGTGTGTAGTTGTAGTTGCTGTGATCCAACTAACGCATTTGCTGTTTCAGAAATGTTTCGCGATTATGGAATCATTGACGAGTATCCTCAACGGTGGTACGATATCGACACCTCAGCTCTTCTAGACGTGTACCGTGACGAAGCGACAAATGAGCTGTACATCAATTGGGGTGTCACTTTCCCTGGCGGTGCCAAGGACTTTCAAATTGTTCTATTGATCGGATCCATCCGTAGACAAATTCGACGTCTAAAAATACTCCGCAATATTGACTACTCCCAAGGTAACCCCGGTATGCCAGAGAAGGAGTGGGATTTGGCTTGGAGGTTTTGGGAGTATCATGTGAGATCCATGACTTTGGCTATCAAGTCGTTGGAGCGTGGGCTGGAGACAAAGTCCAACTGGCCAAACATCAGAGTTCCTTTTGATGATGTGGATCCTTACAGTCCTCATTATGACCTTTTCGAGAATGAGCTTGACGATATCAACTACCATGATTGGACCTGTGGTACAGCAGAGCAGGGTCTTCTCGAGTTTCCTGGCTACGAGGATTTGGAACAGACGAATTCCCAATATCAAAAGCTATCGTTCTACACTCATCCAGGAACCAAGGATGTCGTATTGCAATTGGATGGTACTGTGCAAATTATGAGTATCTATCGTCCTCAATATCACGAGTACATGATTCATTCTGCAGCCCGTTATTTGGATTCTGTCAAGAGAGTTATGTTTGTCGGTGGTGGAGACTCCATGTTGTTACATGATGCCCTTACCTATCCCAACCTTGAACTCGTGGTTGGTTTGGAGCTGGACCAAATGGTGGTTCGCAAAAGTTTCAAATACTTCCACACCCAACCTCACTTCGATGATCCCCGCGTGGAATGGTGGTTTGGTGACGCAACCAAGAGTCTGTTGCTTTTGTGGGAAGAGTATTGGCAGAGTTTTGACCTCGTTTTGGTTGATTTGTCGGAGACTGTTATGTCGTTCTCTGTCACCAAGGAACTCGATGTCTTTGATGCACTGGCCCTTTTGCTAAAGCCTGACGGAATCATGGTGAAAAATGAGCAGTACCTCGAAGAGTTCAGCAAGGTCTTCGACAATTCTATGGAGATTTATTTCATTTGTCCGGTTCTTTGCGATCAAATCTTTGTCATGGGCTCTAATGGTATCGACTTCTTGCATGCTCCAATGAAGGATCATGGAGTTGATGCTTTGCTGTATGACACGAAGATCACAAACACTTCGAGGATGGTCGATGTCCACGACTACCGTCGAGCCAATGCTCGAGAGCAGGGCAAATGTGGCGACCTTCCCAGTCGTGACATTGGTGATAGACGTGCTGGTCTGCTTGAGGTATTGGACATTGAGTTTACAAAAAGTCCAGTTGAATCTTTGCTTGCAGACTCGTCTCATCTTGTGGCCGCCATTAACAAGGCAGGGTTCCATGTAAATGATGAATCACTTTCAGTGGAAGGTCAGCTTTTCATCGCCATGGAAGAAGGGTATGTCTTGGCCAGGTCCATGGACGATCCCAATCATTGCAGTCTTGATATCCTCGTTTGGGGAAGCTTCCACGAACTGAAGACATTGAGCGCTGCTGTCTCATCTGTTTTCAGCGGTGCGCGCGTGTCTCGTTTCCGAATCGTTGTTGGTGGCATGTATGGGGCTTCAACATGGAATGTGGATCAGAATATGATTGGACCTAGGATTGTGGAAACACGTGACTGTTCCGAGACAGACTTGAAGGATACCACCTCGAATCCAAGCACTGTCGACGTCGTGGAGAAGGCCATTCGTGAGAGCTTGTCTACATTGTCATATGACAACAATGGGGTGGTCCTTGTTGTTTGCGGCGATGGAGAGAATTGCTTGGCAAAGAAGGTGTTGAGCGAGCAATCGCAGAAACTGATTGAACTTCCAACTTGCTCAACACTCGATCTAAAGAACAGCTCCTCAATGTACGATTGTGAAGTACAGATGGCCACAGATTTGGTGAATGAGCTGGCCGGAGCTCGAATTTCCATCATCGCCTTGGATTCTTCGGCTCAACTGGAAGTCCTTCAAATTCTCGATGACATTCTAATCCGGGATTTTGTCAGAGAAGGAATCCTCCATGATGTGCATTTGGTCTACACCTGGTCCTTTGGTGGCGTGGAACGGATTCAGCGCCGAAACTTTTTGGACCGATACCGTCGCCATCATCTAGAGGACCCCGAAAGTCGAGCCCAATTCCAGTTTGTTGTTGGAAGTCAAACAGCTGAGTTTGGAGTTGTTACCACAGGCGATGACTATGGAGTTCATCGGGTTACAAACTTGGAGAATCAGTTGACGGATTACTACAAAAAGAATGAAAACGTCAAGATCTCATTGGATACTATCCAAGGTGGCAAATACGTTTATTGGGACCCCTTCAACCCGAAGGAATTCCTTCAGACTGACTACGACCAGGAGCCAGGTTTGACTCAATACTTTGAGCAAAAGGCAATGGCTCATCATATTGTCACACAGATGGAAGGTCCACCCGAGAAGGCTTTTCCATTTGATGCTGCGGCTCTGGCAGGAATCTTTCAGTCGACGTTGGACAAACTCAATATGGAGTGCACAGCCACGAAACAATATGATGTGATTGGTGACGGCATGGTCCTCACGTGCTTGAACCCAGCCTTTGGCAGTCTAGTCATGGTATGGGACGGCAATCGCCATGTGGATGTGAGTTTCTGTCGATTGGAATCTGGCCAGGCAGCACTTCCTTCGACTTTGACCAGCACCTTTGAAATGACTGCAGGCGATGACCTTAACATCATCTTGAAAGATCAAATGCCCCGAGGTACAGGCCGTGTGGTTAGCTTGGCTGAGGACATTGTTTCGCAAAAAGAGTTGGACTACCAGTTTGGTTGGGCCCAGGAAGTGCCTGTCAAAGACAAAACAGATGAGTTGTAAAACAGCAAAAGAATAAGTACATTTCATTAGAGTCGGTTATTGAAGTTGATCTTCTCAAGATTTATTCACATATCCCAAGCAGTACACTGTATCCAGTCTACTCGTCGTGTCCTCCAGCGTCACGGCGACGCCGTCGCACAGACGACCGTTCTGCATCATCGGACGGCAGTGTCTCGGGAGGCGATGCAATGGATTGAAGGAACATCCAACAAAATCCCATCATGGAAGACACCCCATATTGTACCCACGATGAAACATACCAAAACATCCACCAACCCAACCCCACAATCCCCGTCGCATTCGTACCAGCAGGATGAGAGGATGGCGGTCCCCGAATCTCTTCTCCTTGCAATGTTCCCATGAGAACCAAAGAAACTTTAAAGGAATGATGGCTCGATGATGATGTTGCTGCTACTGATGTTGCATCCTCTTGGGATGCTCCTCGCTTGGCTTGTAAGAGTGTCCAATCTCGTTGCGAAATATCCAATAGTTGTCGCGACACGTTGGAAACCCCCGTCGAATGTCCTCCTTGTTTCGGTGGATACAGCAAAGTTCCCTTGTGCAACAATTTGAATTGTGGATGAAGTTTCATTTGTTGCGCTATTTGATCCAGACACCACAGGTTGGGATCCTTTTGGGGTAGGAGGTTTGCTGTTGTCCCCCAAGAGGTGGGCCACCAAGAAACCTTGGAATTGGAACGGGTAGATGAATCAGTACTAATACCATCACCAGATGTTGGTGGAGAAACCCAAAGTAGAAACGTATTGGTACCCATTCGAAAGAGTATGACAGGAGAAGAGGAATGGGCTTGTTGTTGGCTGGTGTCAGGAATGGAAGACTGCACAAAGGAAACGGATGCTCGACATTGAGGACATTTTTTCAATGAAACCAATTGGTAAGGATCCCAAGGAATTGAATGCCCACAACCTTGAGCTAGTGTATTGGAGTAAAGCTCTGCGGATAGTGAGGAGGGTGGAGGACTTGTCATGTTGTTGTTGTTGTTGTTGCTTTAGATTTTTTTGTGATTACGTAATCATCGTACATAAAGAATTGTGGCATTCTCCAAGCAGTCATTGGAGTCCAAGTTTAGCGCATGAGCGTGACTCACTGTTCCCTGTCCTTGCAGACGTGTGCACAAGCACAAAGCAACGAGGAGAATACGTAGCTTCGTGTACTACAGCCCACAACCCAACCTTTTAGGAACAACTGGAACACTCGCAACCACAACAACCACCACAACCAATTTCCTTCTTGCGAAATTCAGCATCAGCATCGGCAACAGCAACAAATAAGAATAACAAAAGAGTAGAAATAATGAAAGATTTCTTTTCTCTCGACTTTGTCAAGTCGGCAGGTCTGGAAGACCGATTCCCTCTGACACAAGAAGAAGCTGATCGAGTGGAAGATGCCTTGGCCAAGGATCTAGAAAATCTTTCGTTGGATGAACAGGAAAAAGCGGTCTTTGATTTGCATGGCATTTCTCAATTGACTCCCGAAGACCCCGTGTTGATTCAAGAAAAGTTACAGCAAGTTCACCTGCAACTACAACAACTGGATCCTACTGCAATGCAGGCCTATCGATCGGCAGAACAACGCAATGCAGCATATGTGCATCACCAACATTTAGGATTTCTACGAAGTGAACGCTATGATCCTGTGTTGACTGCCAAGAAGTTGGCCCTTCATTTTGAAGTCAAGCAACAATTGTTTGGGGATGGAGAAATCATGGGAAGAGACGTCAGAATTTCGGACTTGGATGAAATGGCATATGCTCAACTTTGCAAGGGTGGTTTGCAAGTTTGTCCTCTCAAGGATTCGGCAGGCCGAGGAATTGTTGCATTGAAAGATTGTAGCGATGAAGGAGAAGAGCAAGTGATGGCTTTGGTAAGTACTCTATGCCATTGTTTTGTGTATACATGTACTTGTATGTCTGGGTCCTTGACTCATCGTCTCTACCGCCTCCTCTCTAGCATCGTGCCATTTTTTATACGGGAACTGCGTCACTCCGGGACGAAGAAGTCCAACGAAGTGGAATTGTGTGGATCATGTTCAACTTTCAAAAATGCAGGGACGACTTTGAGTTTGTCGAGACAGTCATGCGTGTCGACAAATCCTTGCCTGCTCGATTTGAAGGGGGTCATTATTGTTACATGGATCCCAGCCTTCGACCCTTTGTCACGGGGATCGCCGCATCCTTCAACCAAGCTGATCGACTTCGTATGAGACAGCATTGTGCAAGTATTGAGGAAATTCGATTCAAGTTGCAGACATTTGGTATCCCGGTTCATGCGCTTCCTTGTCAAGAAGATGGGAGTTGGTCGACTACCTTTCACTCTGATTTTATCGAGGCCATGAAACTCCGGGAGGCGATATTGGCCATGCCACAAGAACAGGTGAATCCAGCCGTGGTGACAGATGAGGAGGATCCAAATGATGATGATACTAATGGCATTCACGATCATGACCTGGAGGACGATACGAACAAAGAAGAAACGGCGTTGGTGCCCCACCGATTTGATGTCTTGTTGGGCAAAAGTGGAGCCGCCCGTGATCACACTGGCAACCGACGAGCCTCTCATTTGTGTCAAATGTATTATTCCATCTATGAGCAATCCAACAAATATCAAAAGACAAATATTGCGGAGCGCATCATGAAGATTGTTGAAGAGTCTGGGGGCAGATTCCTCAAAATGGATGCGGATGGTCACTGGATGGAAGCCGATGAAGTGTCTTCTCGCAACAAGATCTCTCACATGTTCCGCTATCTACGGGCCAAGGAATCTGTTGTTTCTACAAAGGAGGCGGAATTGACGAGTGATTCACCATCCACCACGACGACGGCCACGACGGTTTCCTCCTCGGTCAAACGTGTCTCTTCACCAGAGTCTACATCCGATCAATCAGAACAAGGTGTATCGGGGGTATCCAAACAGCAAAGAGTATGAAAATAGGAACAAATTTTAGGAAGTGTGTATCGATTTACCATGATACTAGTTGGGAAGTAAAATTGCTTGGGTAGGCTCTTCCTAACGTACTATGCCGACATACAACACAATCATCTGTCTACATTACATCGCGTGACAATGTGTCACACCCAAGCAGTCCTTTGAGTCCAGACGTAGCGCATGTGCGGGACTCTGGCACCATTTTTTTCGTCACAACACACTCCACTTTCCATCCTCAACTGGGGTGACAACCATCATTGCTGAGACCCCAAACAACATTCTCATGAAAGATTTCTTTTCGCTGGATTTGGCCAAATCTGCTGGTCTCACCGAGGATAGGTTTCCGGTAACGTTAGAAGAAGCGGATCGAGTCGAAGATGTTTTGGCCAAAGAACTAGACAATCTTTCCTTGGATACGAAAGAAAAGGCCGTCTTTGATGTCCATGGGATCTCTCCTTTGACACCTGAAGATCCCTTGCTGATTCAGCAACAACTAGAACAAATCGAGGAACGAATGAAAGAACTAGATCCTACAGAAAGTGAAGCTTATCGCATTGCAGAAAGACACAATGCAGATTTTGTCCATTCAGAACATTTACGATTCCTCCGCAGTGAACGATACGATCCTCTCTGGACCGCCAAGAAGTTGGCGGTTCATTTTGATGTCAAGCGTCAGTTGTTTGGGGATGGAGAAATTATGGGAAGAGAAGTCCGACAATCAGATCTAGGAGAGAAGGCAAACGCTCAACTGAACAAGGGGACGTTTCAAGTATGTCCTCTCAAGGATTCATCCGGGAGGGGAGTTGTATGTATGGATAGTTGCTTTGATGACGGCAAAGAAGAATTCATTGCCATGGTACGTACACTTTCGTTCGCTGTGGTTGGGGTTATTTTTTATACCCTTCTCATGCGAATCTCGATATGATGTTGATGTTTCTAGCAACGAGCCATCTTCTATATTGGCACTACATGTCTTCGAGACGAACAAGTTCAAAGAAGTGGAATTGTCTGGATTATGTTTAACTATGCCAACTTCACAGAATCGTACCAGTTCTTCGAGTCTCTCTTTCGCGTGAAAAAGACACTGCCAGCTCGGTTGGAAGCGGGTCACTATTGCTACACCGACCCCAATATTCGGCCATATGTAGCAGGAATTGCGTCATCTCTGAATCAAGCAGACCGGCTTCGGTTGCGCCAGCATTGTGCAAGCCAGGAAGAAATCAGGTTCAAACTTCAGACCTTTGGAATCCCTGTACATGCTCTTCCGTGTCAAGAAGACGGGAGTTGGTCGACGGCATTTCATGCAGAGTATTGGAAGGCCAAGCGAGAACAAGAAGAGTTGCTGACTAGTATGATAGCCGAGGGAGATCCCCCCACATTGCTCACTGACGAAGAGGACAGTGTCGACATCAAAGATGACAACTTAGAAGAAGAGACAATTGTCCCCCAACGCTTCGATGTCCTACTGGGCAAGAAAGGAATTTCCCGCGATCATACAGGCAACCGACGTGCAGCTCAGTTGTGTCGGATGTATTTAACCACCTATGAACAATCGAACAAACATCAAAAGACAAGTATCGCTGAACGCATAATGAAGATTGTGGTAGAGTCTGGGGGTAGATTCCTCAAATTGGACGATGATGGGCATTGGGTGGAGGCCGATGAAGTATCTGCCCGCAATAAGATTTCGCACATGTTCCGATATCTACGTGCCAAGGAGGCAGGTGTGCAAAGCTCTATAAAGGAGGAAGAGGAGCCGACGAGTGATTCCCCGTCAACAACGACAACAGCCACTACCACTTCTACTTCGGTGAAACGTGTTTCTTCTCCGGAATCCTCGTCGGAGGACTCAGTGCAAGGACAATCGATTGTGTTCAAGCAACTACGTCTCGGAGATGATGATAAGAAGAGTTCCAAGTCTGTCTGAAATGGAGGAATGAAGTCATTCTCATTCTTCGGTTTGGACAAAATGGATGCGCAGTGTTTGTTATATGACATTTGAAGTTGCAACTCCGAGCATATCACTCAAGGCACAACAACGTGATTGTCATACATACTCCTTCTTGCTACAGTTGCCTTCATGTAAAGAATAATAAACGATGATAGTTTTGGATACAACTTTCCGAATTACATCGTCGTTCCGCAATAAAATACGATAATGGTACGACGACATCATGCAATCAAGAAACATGTCAGAAAGCCGACGAACGGATGTTGGAAAATGATTCCAAACAGGGGCAACCTTTCCCTCAGCTCCAAGAGGCAGTCATTGGCTATCGATAACTCTAGGTTGGAAAATCATCTCCACTACGATACTGCTGCTTTTCTGCTCCTCCTGAACAACAAACTCAATAAACTAGGTACTACCGGTACGGTACCCGATATGTAGTAGTCCATTGTATTTTTGCTCGGGAAACGAAACTCTGCTTCTGTGTTCTGCACCACCAGCCATTCATATTCAAAATAATTCCGTGGAGACGACGTTGACTGGTGGTCTCAAAGAGAACCACGTCGCGTTTCCTACCGCGAGGCCAAGAAGATACCTAAGAAAAACCGAGCAGTTGTCAGCCTATTGACAAATCAGAGCACAAGAACCGAATCACGGGATCAATGTGAAAAATCAACGCCTCTGATTGGTGGACAAAGTACCTAGGATCACCACAGAACATAACCGCCCCCTTCCTTTCCATATCTAATTAAATCTTCTCCTGAGTTGCATTGAAATTGGAATGATCACCTCTCCCTCCTCATAAAGAAAAAAACGTCTTCCATCATGAATCAAGACGAATTCAACAACAACAACAACAACAACGACTACAACGGTGGTGACAACAACAACAATCCCAACGAGGATGAAGGGTCTGTACTTGGAGACATCCCTGTGGAGGTCCCAGTCGAGAAAAAGAGAAGAGCAAAGCAAATCTCTGTTCTCACTACGGTAACTACTGGTTCGAACACCATTGACAATGTGGAGTTTGGAGATTACAGTCCGGAGGAGGTCGAGCTCATGGAAGAGCAAACCTACAAGGCTACTCTTCATGTCCATACACCAGAACCTTGGGGAAAGGGGATCATCAATGACTTCAGAAACACCATCGGGAAGCACTGGTACAAGGAGATGACTAACCCCAACGAACAAACGATTGCGGTGTCTGTCTTCATTTACTTTGCTTGCATTGCTCCCGCCATTAGTAAGTTAGTTCAAACAGAACATTGTTGGATCCAGATTGTTGGAACCACCACATCTCACACAAGACATTCCTCGTTTACAGCTTTCGGTGCCATTTATGCCAAGGCCACACACAACTGGATCGGAGCTGTGGAAATGATCTCCGCCACTGCTGGATGTGGTATCTTCTATTCTTTGATTGGAGGACAACCCATGATGATCAATGGAGGTACTGGACCTGTCCTTGCCTTCACGGAAATCATCTACAAGATGTCAGAAGGCATGGATGTGCCTTTCTTAACGTTTAACTGTTGGATTGGGATCTGTACGTAGAAGCGTGCATCGAGTGAAGGCAGTACCCACGAATGACATCAGTGCCCTCTGACATTTTCGTTTTTTTTCACAGGGGTCGCCATTTACATGTTCATTGCTGCATTTGTCGATCTTAACCGATACATTGTTTACGCCACTCGTTTCACTGATGAGATCTTTGCTCTATTGATCTCTGCCATCTTCATTGTCAACGCTTTGGGAAACCCCTTTGGTTCGGTTGGACTCTACTACTACTTCACGGATAGCCACAAGTCTCACGAAGAGCATCAAGACGATCCTGATTACTCGGAGTCTGCTGCTGCCTTCTTGTCTGTTATCCTTTGTGTCGGAACTGTCCAGCTTGCCTATGTTCTCAAGTCTGCCAAGTTTTCTGGCTACTGGCCCAACCAGACTATCCGTACGTTCTATCCCCGAGATACTACTTCTGTTGTTGACGCTGGAAGAAGCTAACACCACCATCTTGATTGTTGTTTTTTACAGGCAACACCATTGCCGATTTTGCCGTTGTTGGAGCCATTGCTTTTTGGACGTTTGTTGACAAGGTTATCTTCAAGGACATCCCAACGGAATCGTTGAATGTTCCCGATGCTTTCCAACCTACCTTTGCTTGCTGTACTGAGGCGTGTGATACCAACTGGCCTGATGATTGCCCTGATATCGCTGAAGCCTATGGTGCTCGACCTTGGTTCGTCAGCCTCGGAGACCTCAATGGCAACTCTTGGGTGCCCCTCATCGCAGCCGGCCCTGCTTTGCTTGCCTTCATTCTTGTGTTCTTGGATGACGGAATTGTACGTACCCATTTGCTTCACATGTTGCATTCTTGACGATCCTCTCTAACCCACATTCTCTGTTACAGACCTGGCACTTGATCAACGACCCTGCCCACAAACTCAAGCATGGATCTGCCTACAACTACGATACCGTCATCGTGGGTGGCATGATTTTGGTCAACTCTTTGGTACGTTTTCTCGGGGATGCCCCTGGAGTGCAAGATCTATTGTCACGTCTTCTAACACGCTTGCTTGTTGCTCTATAGCTTGGAATGCCCTGGTTGGTGGCCGCCACAGTGCGATCGTTGAACCATGTTCATGCTTTGGCGGAAAAGACACCTGGTGGCAAGATTCTATCGGTCCATGAAACCCGTCTGACCAACATCGGAATCCACACCTTGTGTCTGATCTCCATTTTTGCATTGAATGCCTTGAAGGCCATCCCTATGCCTGTCCTATATGTAAGTGAACTGAGAACGTGTACACAAGTTGATCTACTGGGAGAACACATCTAACAAAAGTTTGATTCATTCTACCAACAGGGAGTATTCCTCTTCATGGGACTTGTTTCTCTTGGAACCAACCAGTTCTGGGGTCGAGTGCAAATGTTCTTTATGGAACCATGCAAGTATCCCGTGGAACCATACACGCAATATGTTCAGCCCAAGCGCATGATGCTATTCACAGCCATCCAATTGGCACTATTCGTCCTCTTGTACACAGTCAAGGTCATCAAAACGATTGCCATTGCGTTCCCAATTGTGATTGCCCTTTGCATTCCTTTGCGCTCCTTTATTCTTCCAAAGATCTTTACCGAGAAGGAGTTGGTCATGTTGGATGCTGATGATGCCACCATTCGCCACTTTTTGGCCACAAAATACAAGCCAGACCCTGTTGAGGAAGCCGCCACAACAGGCGGTGATGTGGTTGTTCCTGAGAATGACAACTAATCAGCGGGGTTGGTTGCTGTTGTGACTTGCATGCTTTTCATGGATGTATTATTATGATGAAGAAGTAGACCTATTCTGCTTAATAATATTAATTCGTTCAATTCCTGTATTTCTTCCCAGGTTGTTTTTCTCTAGTCTAACAAGTAAGATCCCACACGTGCCCGATGGACAGGGAGTTGTCAGACCCACCTCGATCCAACTCAGTCAGTAGAAACAAAAGAGCCATTGTTGATCAGCGATTATAATGGTGACAACGCTTGCTGTCACTTCAAGGTTTCGAAAGCCTCTGCATAAGGTTGGTCTTTCCATGATTTCTTGCTGCTGTGACAAGCTTGCGTACCAACGATCAATATGTTGCTCTTCTTCATGGAATGGATTTCATTGTTACACCACAGTGCCGGGGCTCTCGTTTTGTGTCCTATGACCCATTTATTGCGGAACTCGATATACAAAGCATCAAACAAGATGAAAGTATCACCAGCCTAGTTTTGTATGTGGATGTTTTGTTGAAAAAGGAAATGCGCAACCCTTTGATGGACTTGTTCGCGATTCCGCGACCGTGGAAGGTGGAGATCATGTTTGGTGTTTCACAAATGGACTTTCTAGCAGAACAGGAGGATCAACAGAAACAGGCGTTCACTCCTTTGAAACACGTACAATACTACGAAATATTCAATTCAGGTTGCGGCCTGTCACCCAGATTGATGGAAGCTATTATCCGCTCCCTCCCAGTTACCGAGACATTGCAAGAGTGCTCCTTTGGCGAAGTAGCCCTTCTGCCAGAGCAACTAAAACGTTTGCAGGAACGCGTTGGATCCAAATCTGTCAAACATGCCACGTTAAAATTATCCCCAGGATCGCCCACGTTGCTCTCTACGGAATCTTTGGTACACCTCCAAAGTTTGAGAATCCCTCGGTGGGGGGTATCTTTGAAGGATGCAATGGAACTCTTTCGGGTCCTCCAGATGATGCCCAATTTAGAAAGTTTACAAACGGTGATTCCCATTGTGAATGATGTTGATGGGGTTAACATCATTCATGTTTTTTCATCATGGTTGGAAAAAACAGATTGTCCTCTGGTGCGACTTCAACTAAATCAAGGCAGCGGTGTTTTGAGTGGTGCTTCTAGTCTCCGAAATGAAATGCTGCGTGGACTGGGAAGCAATCAACGGCTGAAGGAGCTCGCAATTTATGTAAACGGTGACGCCTCCGTCGTCCATGATGACAGCCGCCTCATAAATGATATCGTTGGAATCAGTGCCGTTCAACGATTTGAATATTCTTGTTCTGGTTTAGCAACAATCAAGATGGCTCAAACACTCTTGAGTTGTCTCTTGTTGCCCAAAATGGAAACCAGGTATTTCTCATGCAAGTTTGACGCGCCAAGGTACTTTCACCCGAATTTCCAATCATTGCAGACATGATTCAACGATCCTCAAAGATTCACCGTATGCAAGAACTAATCTACCAGAACTTTTCGGCAGATGATAATACTCACGAGATTCCATTGTCATTGTGGCCCGATGTCATAGAAGGACTAGACGATATGGCTACCTACACTGGCAGTGATGAATTGGCTTTTATCACTACGAGTGCAGTCGCCAATGGCCCTCATCCCAAAGGGATGAGACGCTTGAATCTCAGTTCCATCTACCAAACGTTGCAACTCTTGACAGGCGACACTTGTTGGGTGAATGTCTACGACAACCCACGAACATCATTGTGAACCTCGATGCTGGCGGACCTCAAAACCAAAATGGTCATATTAGTCGAACATCCTTCTGCGCTGATTCTGATATCTTGTTATGCGAACCATGGGGATGGCGGGAAGAACTACCACCTTCGAATACTACGAACTATTAATTGTAGTTCCGGTAGTTAGAACAGTACACAGGACACACCTCATGCCACCACCCTACTCAACAACAATGAACATAACACCCTATCTACCACAGTATTTGTACACCCTAAAGGTCTGAAGTGTCAATATCTTGGCACGTGGTAAAAAATGCTGCTCAGCAGCATTGTTATGATGGTGGAATTGGTTGTTCATCATGGTTAGGCTGGNCGGGAGAAAAAGTGAACATCTCAACGGACAATGCATGAGGAAATTGATCTCCACCAGTTCTTTGTTTTAATACATTATCTATGACAGAACGGTTTTGATAGTACAACTACAGGCTTTATGAACAAGTCAGTCCATAAGTATGCAAAGGTACTATGGATGTTTGCTCCACCATTTTCTGCTATAAGAAAGCAATAAACCTCCACACATCGCGCTTGAACCAAAAAACAAAAAAGGCAACAAACAACTGTGCGTTTTGGAGAGCTTTGTACCAGTAGGAGCCTCCCAGGAGGGCACTATATTGCACACATTCGTTTGATCACAACGACGGCAGCATGAGCTCCTCCCCCTCTGCTAAGAAATCTGCAGTGTCAACAAAACAACCGAGGATACGACGAAAGGTAAGGGCCTTGGACTACCCGAAGCGGCCCCTCTCGGCGTACAATTTGTTTTTCAAAAGTGAGCAGCCGGTGATCCTGGCAGAGTACAAACGTGAGCATGATGGCGAGGTTGATTTCCCATCGATTGTGAAGCTCGTGGCTCGTCGCTGGAGGCAATTGGGCGATGAGGATAGATTGAAATACGAAGAAATGGCTGAGAAAAACTCGGACGAATACCGCCAAGAACTTTGGGAATACCAAAAAGGGAAGAAAAAAGAGAAATTGGAGGCAAAGAAAAGGAAAGCGGAGGCGGAGTCTTCTTTGCCGCCGACGAAAGCTGTATTGAAGACCGCTGACGAGCAGTGTGATTCATCCGTGACAGGAGATGAGGACGATAGCTCTATTGAGGTTATCGAGGCGGAGGACATCCAACATGCGTCAGCGAATAAAAGGAACAAAATCAACAAGACTCCTCACAACACCGGCAAGAGAACAAACAAAAGAGCGAAACTTCAGAGAGTAGAAGATGCCAGCTCTCATGAGGAAGAAAAACAAAAAGAAAGGGGGAGCAGTACTGCCAAACAGTCTGCACCACGAGCGGATGACGCTGGTGTCACAACTCCCGGCGTCCCTTCTGAGAGTAGAAGATATCCTCGTCGTCCTGCGGCTGCCTCTCCTCCTACTACAGTTGCTCGAACAGGAGGAACAACCGTGGCAAGTCTTCCTCAGGGAGATTTCGAAAGGATATTGTTACAGCATCGCGCGCCAGCATCACGAGACATAGGCGGTACTACAACTGCAGGTGGCAGTAGTGGGCAACAACGAGGATACCCTCCTCCTCCCCAGCAGCAGGGCCGTGGTGTATTGATTGACCAGGATAGGGAAGCTGCACGAAACATGCTAATACAAGACTTGAGAGCTATCGAAGCCGCCAGAGATGAAACCATTCATCGGTTAATTCGACTGGAAGATTCGCCTAGTGGTGCTGCTACTACACATGGTGAAGATGTTTCTATCTACCAGCTTATTGACCACCGGGGGGCTTCAAATGGTACGNAGCTACTTGAATCTATTGAGGGCTGACAACAGGTACGATGGGAGGCCCTCCTCCAGGCAGAACACCACGTCACCCCCTTGTCGTCCCCCCATCCGATCTTTCCAGATCTCCGTTGATTTTTCCCGGAGCTCCTCCTGCTGGGCGTCCTTCTACTACCCTATCACCACCAGATCAACAACACCATCACCAGCTACCGCTACGTTTCCTAACTGGTCATCCACCTCATCATGCTGCTCAAGAGACGACGACCAATCCCCCCTTGTTTGTGTGGCGTCCTCGTCGGCAGCTTTAAACCGCCAACCCCCAGTCCCTCATTCCGGCCAGAACGAATACTGTTCTTTAAATGACCACCAACAAGAAATTAGTCGTGCGATTTTGCGGACAACATGTTTGGAAACTCTATTTAAATAAGTGAGATGATAGGAGGTCGCAAAGTAGTTTTTGGAGAGTGAAAAACATCATAGGTATCCTATTAGCATATGTATTATGGTACAATCGCGCTCACGTGGCAGATCGGTGGCTCCGCCTGCTCCATTGCAAAAGCAACAACAACAACATGTCTATCCGATCCCTTCCCATCCACATTGATCCTCTGATCCCGACCTTGCGTCGACCTTCTGTTGTGAGTGCTAAAAATGGGGGCTTTCGATGCTCGTCCTTTGTTCCTCTTATGTTTTTGGCGTTGTATGGAGTGTCTAGGACTATCCCCGTCTCGTCCCAGCTGCTCATCGCCGTCTACGCTCCATCCTGGAAGGAGAAGGTAACACTCATGGGATCGAAGTCTGTCTCTCAACATTGACGGATGAGTCTGAGGTGAATATTCGAGATTTGATAGTTGAAGTGTTGCTGGCAAGGAAATGCAGGGTCATTGGGATTGTTATGGACGAGTCCAAAGCAACCGATGATGCGCTGATTCGACAAATGCTGAGCTTTTTGGATGGAGTAGGTCATTTGGAATTGTCGTTTCCCTTGAAAACAAGAGCCTCGGAACAACATTCGGAGAGATGTTTCTTTCATTGCTTTCCTCCCATGACAAACCTCGAGACGTTGGAAATCACAGGGTTGGGTTTGGAGTCAAGCGAATTGGCTGAACTCTATCAGCATAGCTGGTCCCAAAAACTGATGGGTGTCACCTTTCAAATGGACATGCATACGATCCAAGATAGTGGTAGTGTGGTTTTTCCTCCCATCTCGCAGAACCTCCTCCACACTCTCAGCTTGCGATGGAATCATTGTGGCATTGAAGGTTGGAAAGCATTTGTGGGGCAAGTTGGCTCCTTAACTCGGCTACAAAACCTTGAACTTACGCTCCCTCCAAACTCTGAGGAGTTTGTGGATTCCCTGCTCAAGTTCCGACAATGGCTTTGGGGACCCACATGTCCATTGATTCGTTTGGAGTTAATTGACCATCAAGTTGGATGTCCTTCCCTCTGGTATCTGGTCAATGGAATTTTGCCACGGAACTCGAAGTTGGAAGAACTGTGCTTGCAGCTTCGGAGTGATGTAGACCTTCCAGGGTTGCTACATGCCCTCGAAACCAGCTCCGTCTATCGGTTGGAATTTCGCCAAGTGGATCTTCCCACAAAAACACTCGAGAACCTTTTGGATTGGCAGTTGTCTATGGAACCTAAGTTTCAGATGATTACCTGTGATGCTGGGTTTGCCGAAAGCAACTCGAAGCTGATTCAATGCATTCACCAAGTCTCCTTGATTCATCGAAAGCAACAGCTTGTACAAGAATTGATGGCAATGGCTCCTGCGGACATTGTATTTTCCTCACTCTGGCCCAGAGTCCTTGAAAACTTGTATCGTTCTTCCCAATTGCCGGACAAAGCAACAGAAGAACTGCCACAGCCTGGATCCGTTCAAGTTCCTGCTGCTCTTCTTGCATTAATGGGCGGCAACAGAGGTGGACAGCCTGCCCCGACCACTTCGTCGAAGAAGCTCAAAGCACCCAAGCATGCTAGTGTCACTGCCTTGTATCGAAGTTTGCATGTGTTGTATGGTGGGAGGAATTCTCATGAACTTCTTGGCCATTAGGTTCCCCAATTCGTGGTACTTCTTCAAAACAAAAATGTAGTGTTGCCACGAACAATAGAACTGTAAGAATATACGGTTTGATCCCCTATGGATGAGCAGACAGGCGAATCGATCCT